>JALPQI010006829.1:0-46384 GCA_025490895.1 Thaumatotibia leucotreta
CGTGTTACGCGTATGTGAATTAGTCAGAAACGAGTACAATGATGAAAATTGCAAAAAAAAGTTCCCGCCATCTTGGATTTTAGAATGGACCCAAAAATGATATTCCACGTATGCGAATTAGTCAGAAACGAGTACAATGATGAAAATTGCAAAAAAAAAGTTCCCGCCATCTTGGATTTTAGAATGGACCCGGAAATCGTATTCCACGTATGCGAATTAGTCGGAAACGAGTATAATGATGAAAATTGCAAAAAAAGTTCCCGCTATCTTGGATCTTAGAATGGACACAATGGCAAATTCAAAAAATGTAGACACAATAAGAGAAAATTAGTATTAGCTTTTTTTTTCTTACAGAGTTTGTTGGATGTTGGACAGAGTAGAGAGCTATTTATTGCCAATGATATAGATAGAGTGCCATTAGTAAGAGTTTAATTATTATTTCGCTATGTGAGTTTGGTATTGAAGCGTAGAATAGAAACAGAATGCAATGCTCAGATTACCTTCAATTTTCCATGCCTCTCGTTTCGTTTGTTGCCAGCTCGTCAGATTACGGTAAAGCAAAGAGAATGCGTCTATACGCATAGTTAATAGGAGAGGCCTACGTCCAGCAGTGGACTAACATAGGCTGATGATGATGATGATGATGAAAGAGAATGCTGACGACGGCAACGCCGCGCCGCAATGTATTTGTTATATAATTCGGATATACCCTAATCAGCTATTTATTGTTATCAGTTGTTATGTTACGGGTTCAAATCCTAGCATATGACTTGTAATGTATGTATTTTTTTGTTATTATTAGTGATGTAGGGACTTTTTACTTTTTTTTTAATTGTATTTATTAGTTTTTTGGTTTTTTAGACCTCCTTAAACATTTAAAATCAATATATGCAAGATTTTGTTTAGCGACATCTATAGATTATTTCTGTCAAGACTCGAGCAGTGTACTGGGCCCTATCCCACTAAACTTTGCATATGTAAAATGTGACAAATTTGTAGAATTGTTTACATAAAAACGTACCACAAATATTACACTTATGTAGAAGCGACAAGTCTGTATTCTACAAATATATGCATTACAAATCACGGTAACACAAAGCATGGGTGGTGTGTCAATGTAGTTAACAATTTACATATTTGTGTAATATGTAAAATTGTATTTATTACAATTTGTAAATTTAACAAATATGTAGATTACATGTTTGTATATGTAGAATTGTATTTGCAGTAATTTTTTCGACAAAGAACTTCTTTTATGTTGCGGGTAGTTTGATACCTTTTAAAAAGCGGTAAAAATACCTTCCAAGTTTCTGTGTTAATACGTGATTGATATTTTCTGGGCTCAAGGTTTGGAGAAACGAGTATCTACTGTTCTCGTCACGAATCGCCCTTATTTATCTCGTCTTAAGCTCTCTTAGGCGAATGTATGAATGTTCACAAGATGTCCTCGTATACACAATACAACACAGCTTTCCAGTCGTGTTAGTTGAAGTGTTCAATTACAGCATGTAATACTTCAATGGCGTTCACGTCTCCATGATTGTCATCAGTATGATTTTGTTCGATGTTTTCATCTTCATCTTGTTCCGAGTTTGTGATCATCTGAATATTATTGTGACCTAAACGTTTTTCTATATTATGCAATATTACACAACTTAAAATAACCATGCTTGCATTTTTGGGTTGAAGTCTTAGATGATTCAAACATGGAAACTTTTCCTTTAAAATCCCTAGCGACTTTTCAACCATCCGTCTCATCGATTTAAAAGTTCGTAAAAATCGTACTAATGCTGCATTTCTTGGTATCTGTACGGGTATGTTTGGGGTCAGCAACCATTTTTATACCCGCTGTCTCCTAAAATGATAGCGTCAGGGAACGGTCTCCATAAAGGAAGAATGGAACTCTTTTAATGAGATTGTACTTTTTACACGCGGTGATAGAATTGTAGATTTGTAGCTACAATTCTACAAAATTGTACGCTTTTTATTACAATTCATCGTAACACAAAACCTTTACGTACAGTTGTAGACTACAGATATGTAATTTTTCCCGGAAAACCACTTGTAATATGTAAAGTTTTGTGATACACCGAATTGTAGATTTATCACTACAATTACATATTTGTAGAAATTTTCCGATACAAATTTGTAATATGTAATTTTTGTGATACGCTCGCTTGTATTATCTACATATATGTAATATGTAAATTGTAATTTACAATTGTAACGTTTGTGGGATAGGGCCCTGTTTGACGCGTATCGAGAAAAACGCATAAAAATATGTACGTGCAATAATAGATGGCGCTGAAATCAATTTATTCCAAAAATAGTTAATTTTTTTATTTACTAAATTACTCTTCTAGAAAGGGTGGTTTTGACTATTTTCGATGTATGATGCTAAAATAATTAAAACTGTGCACTAACAGGTAGTAAATATCTGGATTTCAAATAAAACTAAATCTATTACTAGTCAATCGTGCTCCTAGTGACATCTATTGTAACATATTCCGAACTATTTGAGCCTTCTATGAAACAGACCCTCTATATTTGGGTACTTTGTGGTTCCATAAAATAACTGTCAAAAACTCACAAGTGGAACCTAAGCTGAATCTCATTTAAAAGATCATGGTAGCCCCCTGATCTTGTCCTGAACTCAAGATGAATATGCACTAAGGGTGGACAAGACAAGGTAACTCCCAAATGATCCCTACCGCCCCCAAGGGGCGCTGAAGGCAACAAGAGGTGAAAATACCCAAGGACAAAACGGGCTAAAGCTATCCAAGTGGGCATGCTCTAGCCTAAGGAAGTAAACATTTAATTTTACTAGTTAGAAGACTAATTATTGCACACGCGTGTTTTTTTATATTTTTAGTGGTGTAGGTACAAATTCTATGTAATATTACATTATTCGGGCAATTCCATGCAAGAGTGTAATGAAAGTGACCAATTTCTCGCATGTTTATTTATGAATTCTACAAATTTTACTGTTATTATGTCTAGATATCAAAAAAATACTTATCCAGATACAGTGTAACACTTACACTTGGATCATAAGTAACGAAACAGACTGTCAAATGGTCACTTTCATTACAGTTACATGGATTTACCCATTCTGTTACCTTGTTCATTCCTTAGGTTCTCTTAGGCTATCAACCTTATACTAGTATTTTTTAGTTTCCGTTAAATTGCAATTTTAATACAGCGAAGCATTAGTTATTGTTCACTTATAGGTCGAAAAAGTGCAAAAATATACACACAATTTATTTCATTACAATTTTCGAGAAGTAAAAATATTTATTACCTGAGAATGTGTTTTGAACAATAATATATCAAACACTATTATTTATGGAAGAGGGTTACAACTTTTTTCTAATTTTCTTATCAATGTTTTTCTCAATTATGAAGTTATATCAGTAGGTAATTAATAACAGACAGTAATAAATAACAGACAAGTAACCTACTCTAAAATTAATATGGTATAAGTTAATTAGTAAGTATTTGGTAATTCTTATTTCTAAACATATTCAGATAAATACGTACATCGACATTTGATTGCAGTCACACCGCGTATTGTACCCGCTTTTTATCACACATAATATTGTTATCACAACATAACATTTCGTTCCAAATATATTATTTACAGTTTTAAGTATATGAACAATTTAACATGAAATACGTATTAAGTATATATTTGTAATTTGAGTTTCTTTCAAACAAGCACTGAAAAAGGCATACAAATAAATATTACTGTAAAATAGACTTTTTTTTACTTTTTGTTTAACATATAATTTTTTTTAATAAATATTTTTTTTAAGTAAATAAATAAATAAATAATAAAATACGACACGTTATTTTTTGTCAAATGATTTTTCATAAACCCTTAAATGCAGAACTTGTTATTTTTAAAACAAAGGAAAGTCTCTCTTACACAAAATGTACTATTTACAATATTAAAGGTAGTTGCCATCCATATGGCATTCGTTTTTTCCACCCTGTATAATGAATAACTTTAGTCAAGGGCCACAAGGGGTGAAGCGGTCAGAATCAAGGAAAATGCCCTACTTATTAATTATGTAGGTACACATTTTTTAAACGGTTTTTATTAACTTCACCGCGTATCAACTGTCGTTGATGCTTCAAATCTTGTGATCGATTTTTCGACCACTTCTACTGCACCGAAATCAATAAAATTTGGAACTCTTATCAAGTCCCCATGACAATGCAATATTATAATATTTGTATCTTTGTATCCTCAAAGCCTGATGCTGCAGACGTACTGCTTGCCTTAACCGAGAGTGTTAGACACGTGAAAATGAAAGTATAGCATGTTTGGCATAATCAAATACTAACAGCCTGATCTGACTTCTCCAACTCCTCACTCCTGATGCAGCAGTACTGCCTACAATAACCGCAAGGATTATCTTTTATCGATGTCTTGATTTTAAAGAAGTTCTTTAGATATTAAATAGAAACATGCGAATTTAATACTAACGTCCAACTCCTCAAATCTGATACGCCAGTGTTACTGCCTGCCACAACCGCAAGATTTAGCGATATGTAGATTTTACCGTACTGCTTTAGATATTTGATAGAAACATACGGATTTAATTATCATCATCATCATCATCATATCAGCCGAAAGACGTTCACTGGTGAATAAAGGCCTCCCCCAAAGATTGCCACAAGGACCGGCCCTGTGCCACCCGCATCCAGCGACCTTCTCCAGGTCATGAACTTATGGGGGCCTACCCACGCTGCACCTTCCGGTAAGTAACCGCCACTCGACCGCCCCAACGGCCATCGGTTCCACGCGCAACGAGCCCCGCCCATTGCCACTTCAGTTTAGCGATTCGAAGAGCTATATCGGTTACTTTGGTTCTGCTGCGGATGGTCTCATTTCTTATCCGATCTCGCAGAGAGACTCTTAGCACAGCCCTCTCCATTGGCCTTTGGGTGACTTTGAGCCTTCTTATGAGGCCCATTGTAAACGACCACGGTTTAGTACCGTATGTCATCGTCATAGATCGGATTTTTATGCGACATCTCATCCTAAATGTCGTCAGTCACTAAGAATGTCGCAAATCCATCCGATCACTGGTCATCACTGGCAACATACTCGTACACTGATCAAAGACTTTCGTTTTCATATCCTGCGGAATATTCGACGAAAAGATACAGAGACGGATTTAATACTGACTTCCAACTCCTCAAACCTGATGCTGCTGAGACACGTGATGATAGAGTGACAGCGTGAGTGGATCGCGTAGGGCGGGCCGTCAGGCCTGCAGCCCTCCGACTGATAGAGTGACAGCGTGAGTGGATCACGTAGGGCGGGCAGTCGGGCCTGCGGCCCTCCGGCTGATAGAGTGACAGCGTGAATGGATCGCGTAGGGCGAGCCGTCGAAGCGGCCGTTCGGCTGATAGAGTGACAGCGTGAGTAAATCGCTTAGGGAGGGCTGTCGGGCCTGCGGCCCTCCGGTTGATAGAGTGACAACGTGAGTGGATCGTGTAGGGCGAACTGTCGGGCCTGCGGCCCTCCGCCTGATAGAGTGACAGCGTGAGCAGATCGCGTAGGGAGAGCTGTCGGGCCTGCGGCCCTCCGGCTGATAGAGTGACAGTGTGAGGGATTCGCGTAGGGCGGCCCGTCGGGCCTGCGGCCCTCCGACTGATAGAGTGACAGCGTGAGTGGATCGCGTAGGGCGAGCTGTCGGGCCTGCGGCCCTCCGGCTGATAGAGTGACAGCGTGAGTGGTTCGCGCAGGGCGAGCCGTCGGGCCTGCGGCCCTCCAGCTCGTAGAGCGATAGCGTGAGTGGTTCGCGTAGGGCGGCCCGTCGGGCCTGCGGCCCGTCGGGCCTGCGGCCCTCCGACTGATAGAGTGACAGCGTGAGTGGATCGCGTAGGGCGAGCTGTCGGGCCTGCGGCCCTCCGGCTAATAGAGTGACAGCGTGAGTGGTTGGCGCAGGGCGAGCCGTCGGGCCTGCGGCCCTCCAGCTGATAGAGTGACAGCGTGAGTGGTTCGCGTAGGGCTGGCTGTCGGGCCTGCGGCCCTCCAGCTGATAGAGTGACAGCGTGAGTGGTTCGCGTAGGGCTGACCGTCGGGCCTGCGGCCCTCCGGTTGATAGAGTGACAGCGTGAGTGAAACGCGTAGGGCGAGCTGTCGGGCCTGCGGCCCTCCGGTTGATAGAGTGACAGCGTGAGTGGATCGCGTTGGGCGAGCTGTCGGGCCTGCGGCCCTCCAGCTGATAGAGTGACAGCGTGAGTGGTTCGCGTAGGGCTGGCCGTCGGGCCTGCGGCCCTCCAGCTGATAGAGTGACAGCGTGAGTGGTTCGCGTAGGGCTGGCCGTCGGGCCTGCGGCCCTCCGGTTGATAGAGTGACAGCGTGAATGGTTGGCGCAGGGCGAGCCGTCGGGCCTGCGGCCCTCCAGCTGATAGAGTGACAGCGTGAGTGGTTCGCGTAGGGCTGGCCGTCGGGCCTGCGGCCCTCCAGCTGATAGAGTGACAGCGTGAGTGGTTCGCGTAGGGCTGGCCGTCGGGCCTGCGGCCCTCCGGTTGATAGAGTGACAGCGTGAGTAGAACGCGTAGGGCGAGCTGTCGGACCTGCGGCCCTCCGGCTGATAGAGTGACAGCGTGAGTGGTTCGCGCAGGGTGGGCCGTCGAGCCTACGGCCCGACAGCTGATAGAGCGACAGCGTGAGTGGCTCGCGTAGGGCGAGCCGGAGGGCCTGCGGCCCTCCGGCTAATAGACTCACAGTGTGAGTGACTCGCGTAGGACGTGCCGTTGGAACTGCAGTCATCCAGTTGATAAGACTTAGAATATGAGTATATCCCTCGTGTTCGCGTAGGGCGTGCCGTCGGGCCTGCGGCCCTTCGGTAGATAGACTGACAGCGCAGGTGGTTTGCGTAGGACGTGCACTCGGAGCTGCGGTCCTCCAGTTGATAGACATAGAGTGTTGAGTCCCTGGGGTTCAAGTAGTGCGTGCCATAATGCCGTCGGGCCTATGGCCCTCCGGTTGATAGACTGCATGGGTTGATCCTGTAGGCCTTCGGTTCGCGTCAGACTTTCCGTCAGACCTGCGGTCCTCCGGTTGGTCGACTGAGAGTTTGAGTTTATATTTTATAGTCTCGGAATTCGACTTGTATAATTTGTACAATATAAAAATTTAAACTTGATTATTTTAATAAACCAAATTGATTGATATATTCCTTATTGTCAGACCTCTGTTATCTAAGGTATTGAATTGTATAAATAACACGTCCATTTGAGACACTTCGGGCATTCAAGCTTACATTAATCACACCCAGCATTTTGTTTTCGTTTGTCAATCGAGATATTTAATAAAAAAAATTGTGTCGGATTTCTAAAAATATCTATTCAGCAGGGATTCCCCTCTCGTTACACATAAAATAATGTCCATTACGTTTACTTATGTGTCATGATTCGTGATGATGATTCGTGATGATGCATAATTGTATTGCACATTAGAAAGAACAATATGCAATACAATTATGCAATATTAGATATGGTATCGGAAATTAACTTAACAATTGCACTAAAAACTTGAAAATAAAATAAGTAAAAAAGTTTTAACTTAAACGGTTTTTATTGCACCAAAAACTAGAAAATAAAAATTAGTTTTACTTATAACTAACCGTAGATGCTACTTTCTGTAGATTACTCACGTGAAACTATTATCACAGTAGTCTTCCCAAGTCGGATGCTGAAAGCCACGTTTAGCCTCTATGTCAGTGGGATTAAGCGTTACCTAATCGGACACTTTTATCAAACTGAAATAAAAACGTGGGGCGTTATTATAAAGAAACATAGGTACAAGTTCAAAATATGTCATTGTAGCTTTAATTTTGCAATTAATCATCCATCTGTTCCAACACTTCTAGAGAGGTAAATAGCTTTTATCAAGGCCAAAACAAAACTGTTGCTGTCTTGATTTCTATGTGTCTTCTTAAGTAACTATAGTGACTTAATCACAATTGCGTACGCCCCACGTTTTTATTTCAGTTTGATAAAAGTGTCCGATTAGGTAACGCTTAATCCCACTGACATAGAGGCTAAACGTGGCTTTCAGCATCCGACTTGGGAAGACTACTGTGATAATAGTTTCACGTGAGTAATCTACAGAAAGTAGCATCTACGGTTAGTTATAAGTAAAACTAATTTTTATTTTCTAGTTTTTGGTGCAATAAAAACCGTTTAAGTTAAAACTTTTTTACTTATTTTATTTAGGTCTTAATTTAAGTTTTACCATTTTACATGAAAATTCGACAACGAAAGCATCATTCATATTATATTACTTTCTAAGATCGGTATTTTCTTTAAAAGGTAACAGGACGGGTTTTTTTTCACAAAATGGCTCTCGACTGCTTCTTTTAAGATTACAGTACGCTTAGTTAGCGCATGATTCGTGCGACAGTAAGTCGCCGCGTGATAAACTATCCATGCCTCTTTTATTCAGATACTTAGTAAAAGCATACAGGTCTTGTAGCCAAGATGCCAATCGTTAACGCTCAATCGTGAATCAGGAACGTAAGGGAACTAACTGTCTTTGTCGAAAGAGTGACACAGATAGAAAACTATGATACGATTGGCAACTTGGCTACGCACTCCGGTGCTGGCAATTATACAGATATCCTGACAAACTATTAGAGTGCTAATGGGTGTAGTAGTGTAATAATGAATACAATTTCTATAAAATAATGTGTTCTTGGCAGGAATGGCAGGTTTACATTATTTAAGATTTAATAGAACAATATAAACACTTCTCAGTTAATTTTTCAATGCATGACATGTTTTGTCATTACATTTATTGAAATTACAAATATAACTATAATTAAATTTCGTGTTTGGTCTCTAAGACTGAGACGTACTCCAATTTTATTGTATAAAAAAAATGTGAAATTATATCACTGGCAAAACATAGGTAACGCTGCAGAACCTCTCGTGTAAATCAATGGAAAGTATCAATCGGAGAAATGTAGGTACCACTGTTATCACTTATCCCAACGTTCGTCAAATTGACAATAGATAATAAATTGTCACTTTGACAAATGTGTTTGATAGATAAGGACAAAACATAACTATTACAGTTATAGTAACATTTGAATAAGGGGGTTATCTACACACATACGGTTCCGATGCATTGATTTTTAGGTGAACATGAAACACAGTAAATGTCTATGAAAAATAATTGGACCGGACCGAAAGGGCGCGTGCGGGGGGCGCAGGCGGCCTCGGGGTGGCAGGGCACACTTTGAGCTCAAGAGAACTGCATTTGCACTTTGAGCTGATGCCGAGAACACCACTCCTGGGACGGCATCTGCAGCCGGTCACACCACGCCGGGCAGAAGAGCAATTCATGCCCACCATTTCTAGAAAAAAAACACACATTTATTATTAATTTCTGTGGACTGATTCGAGCCCGTTGTGGCGCAGGATCGATCATTGTGGCAATCTTTGGGGGACGCCTATGTTCAGCAGTGGACTTATATTACGATGATTAATTTCAGTACATAACTATGTTCATTCATCTACGATAACTATTATGCGTGATTGTAGAATTAAATAAGGTGGAAGTACTAGTACCCAACGCTGTACCAATACTCGTCATTATAGCTTGAGTTGCCATCGATGAGATAAAAACAACTATTAGGGCATTTAAACGATAACTAATGTATGTACCTTTAATGCTTCATATCTCAACTTTGAAATAATTAGCTTATATGTATGCACGGTGGAATTTAATCGGTGAACAGGAACCCATTTTTCTAATTCAGTAATCGATGGCGGTCACGTTTATGTAGTACTTAAGTGGAACCAAGTTTTTTTTTTAGCATAAATTTTTTTTATGTTGAAATTAAAATTTATTGTCACCCTACTAATGGTTTAGTCTGAAAAGTTTAATACCTCTTTTCAAACTATCAGCCATAGAAACTTAAAACATAAATGAGCAATAACCACTCACATGCTTTAATTTTTGCGATAGACTCTATTCCTATGTAAAATAAGAGCGATGCATGGCTGATAGTTTGAAAAGAGGTATTAAACTTTTCAGACTAAACCATTAGTAGGGTGACAATACATTTTAATTAAAGTTTAATTTCAACATAAAAATTTGTTATGCTAAAAAAAAAACTTGGTTCCACTTAAGTACTACATAAACGTGACCGCCATCGATTACTGAATTAGAAAAATGGGTTCCTGTTCACCGATTAAATTCCACCGTGTATAAATTATTTGCATAATTTTAAGGCAGGCTGACGTTTATTACTGACTGTTACTGACTCAGTGTGAATAATATAATAATATAGCCTATGTCCCAATATGTTACATTGAAACTTGTACTGAAGTGTCATCTATTGGGACTGCCAGCAAAGGACCTGACGCTTACTCATACAATGGAGTTGAGTTTTTCAAAGAATGGTCAGTGACAATTCAATCCCTTATATAACCGTTTTTAGTTGCACCACAATTTCCTTAATAGTATTGTTCGGAATTTTGCCGCGTAACTTTTACAAAAATCCAAACTTATGGTCGTGCATAGACAAGATACCAATCACTAGTAGTATCCTAGCGTATTTTCTCTTTCTGCAGATTTTTGTAGAGCGACAAAGACAGTTGCGTTAAGTTCGTGATTGAGCGTCAGCGATTGGCATCTGGGTTACGCAGCCAGGGATTCTTAATTATTCGGATTAGCTATTAGTGCCCAAATGTGAGAGTTATTTTATTTGATTGTGATCGCGCGTGCGTCACGTCGCGTGCGACCCGGGCAGAATGGCGGGACCTTATTTCCGTGATTTAAGTTAAAAATAGCCTGCAGTTTATTATTGACATCATTTATGCTATTATTGAAGCTTATTTTGATATAATCTTGCCACTTGTTTATATCGTCATAAATCATACCACAATAATAGCTATCAATTAATCATACTTAGAATTAGTTTCTAAGTTCAGGCACAGTAAATCAGAAGCCCGATTCTTTTTATCTTGACAGCACATCGAATTGTACCGTGATTAATGTTTTTTGCTGATTTATAAAACTAGTTTATTCATTAAGTAATTAGATACCATAATTTTTCGGACTAATGCACTGTTGGAAAAAACGACTGAAATCACTGTCAGTTTCGCAATTCCCTGGACTTCATTTCAAGATGAAAGTAAGGACTGCTTAATTAAATTTACCCTACTTCCCAAGTATTTTTAACTCATTATTTTTAATTAAGTAAAGAGGGTTCTTATAGTGGACGTCTAATTCAACTTAGTCACTTCTAAATTAATTAAATCATAAAATTGCCTCTTCAGAAGATGGGGATTCTCATAAAGCTATTCAATGAATACCAAGACCCTAGTATTTTAACTTTGTGTGTAGGCGGCATTGTATCTACGTCATACTGACAACGATCCATTGATTACTAGGTACGAGTAGAATAACGAGCTATTCATTGCCCTATTGAATGGGGATTTTTTGTTTTGTTGTCGTTTTTTAACACTTTCGAGGACACTACTCCAGACACAATAAAAGAAACAATGAGATTATTTACGCCTATAGGCATTTAGTGTCCGCGATGGTATAAAATGTCCAAAGGGCTTTTTTATATTTTTTCTACTCAGAATCATGAGTTTCTTCGATCCTGATAGAAATAAAAAAGTGCCCAAAAAAAACACTTTCTTCAACCGTAACTCAGTGGAAGACAGAAAATGTATGGAATTATTGGGATACTTTTCCCTGTAATGAGGATCTAAAGAGCTCGCGATTCTGAGTATAAAAAAATGCAATTTTGAATTTTTTTTAAAAACTAGAACATAATAAAAATTTGCCTAAATACGCTTAGTACACCTAATAATAATTTAATTAGCGTTTATCGTGGAAGGGCTATTATTTCGTACCTAATTTTATGCATAGATTTCTTCTTATAAGAAAGGATGAAAGTTTATTTATTTGACGACGATGCAAAGTTTTTGTTAACCTTCTTGTGTTAATATTGAGGATACAAAATATTACAAAAAATACCAGGACTTAGGAATTTGGAAACAATGAGGATTTTCTCCACATTCCTAAGCCAAAATACCATATTTTTACACCATTTTTAAATAGAAAAGAGCGTATTTTCTATTTATTTATTGCGATATTTTTTTTTCTATGAGTCTACTATGCATCAGTTTATTATCGTCAGCTTCCGTAGCCTAGTTATTAGTGACCCTGCCTACGAAGCTGGAGGTTCCGGGTTTGAATCCCGGCGAGAGCAATATTTGTGTATTTATTTATCACAAATATTTGTTCCTTTGTCATGGCTGTCTATGTATTTAAGTATCTATATGTATCTATCTATTTTACATATATATCGTAACCTGGTGCCCACATCACAAGTCTTATTGAGCTTACCGTGGGACTAAGTCGATTTGTATAAGATGTCCCAAGATAATTCTTTATTTATTATATAATTGTAATGATTAGTGTGTTGAAGTTGATTTTAACTACCTGGATATTTACAGACATTTACATTCTTGCAGTTAGTATTATAATAAATATTTCTTATTCTTTGTTTGTTTATTGCCAATGACGTAACTAACGATATCCGTCGAAGGTTAGCTCAACAAGTGTGGCAAGGATCAGTCACAAATGAGGCGTGAAATTTCGCTGACGTCATGGTTACCCCTTCAAATAAGAAGGGTTCAAATATATGAACGCAAAATATATTATTAGGCTAGTTGCTTCTACACGTTTTAACATAACTCTAGGTACATAGTTATTATTCTGTGCAGATAGGCCTATTTCTCGAAAGCTTATTGTAACTTGTAATACAAGTGGAAGTCTCTTTTTAATACTATTAATTAGATAAGAACTTCCGCTTGTATTACAAGTTACAAGCTTTCGAGAAATAAGCCCCAGGTGAAACAAGAAGGAAACAAATATGGATGATTTTTTTGCCACATATCGTGTAACACGTTCGTGGATTTATTTATACGTCATTCCTAATAATAAATATCAATAATGTCAACTAAAAATGTATGTGAACTCCAGGTTGAAGGTTTTAATAAGGTGATATATTAAAATTAAGACCAATATTGTATTCTGAAAATGTGTGTTAATGAAATAATGCAATTTTTAAGCTTTGTTTATAGTTTTTTTTTTGACTGGCGCACGGAATACACTGCCGGAAAACGCACTGAAGATAATTTTCCAAAAGTGTAATTGTTCTCAAATGGAAATTTCGTTGCGGTGTTTTATAAATTTTTATTGCCAAGTATTAATGTCATTGTGGCAATCTTTGGGGGAGGCCTAAATTCAGCAGTGGACGTCTTTCGGCTGATGATGAAGGTCAATTTCTATGATACTTGAGGACTTAATACAGGCCCTAATAAAACAATAATAAGCCCTAAATACAAAACATTATGTTCTTAACCTTTTCACCGCCATAGTCTGACATCAGACAGTCAATGTCAAGCTCACCTAGCCCTTGTCTGATAAATCAGACAAACGTCTAATTAGGTTTTTATAAATGAGTCTCGTTCAAATTCAAGCCCAGTAGGCTTAGCACAGGATTAGTGCGACAATACAGTGTGTGTCTTTGATAGCGACATTGCTTTTAAGTAACGATAAAGTATTGTTAACCATTTTAGTAAAATAATATAACGATTGCCTTTATTATTTAAGAGTAATTAATTTTTATAAAAATCTCGAGCAGCAATGTAATGCAAACATTTATTTGACGTTTCTGAGAGGAAAAGCTAGTTTCGTTTTCATTTTAATTAGATCAAATCATTAAAGTAACTGCGAACTGTCGCCGACGTTAAATTATTTACTGAATTATCCATTACTAGAAAATACTACAATTTAAAACATGCGATATTTGGACTACACTAGCACAACAAATTTACATCAACATTTTTTTCTGTGTCTTACTGTCTTAGCCAGCACATTTTGAATCGTATTATTCACTGAACTGATATCAAAAATCACTGCACATACATTATCACTTCTTAAAAATCACATTACCTAGTTCAAACATTTTTATTAAATTTATTAGGAAAGTCTGTTGATCAACAAACTTGATGTTATCTTGACACTTCAACTCAATCAATGTCAAGTTTTCAATCGGTACATAAACAAAACGATTATCTGATTCCGCCTTCTTAGTTAACACAAAATTACCTAGCGCTTAATCGTCTCTGTCGCACTTATAAGAAAGAATGACAAAGACGGAAAACTAAAATACGCTACTGAGCGATAGCCATTGGCAACTTGGCTAGGCACCCTGGGCTGTTAAGTCCTTTTCTTATGAACAAGGGTCATGATTTTTGACGGACTTGTCATCGAAAAGTGTCACCGACATGTAGGATGTAAATAGGTAGGTAATTAATTGTAATTGTCAGGATGTCACTAAGAACGAGATTTCAATGAAATCATATGTCAATTGTTAGGTTTAATTTATTAGTTACGTATTGTTATTACTGATACATTGCGTGCCGAATTAATTTGTATAAAAAAAAAATTTTTTTAATTCTTTAACTAAATATGCTAATTTCAGATAATTAAGACTTGTACTTTCACCCCTTAAAAGGAATGTCGTTATCAAAGACACACACTGTAGAACATTACATTTATATAGTTATTCTGACTATTAGAGACTTCATCTCTAGTTAATGTACTATATCTGTATTTATATTAAATCAAATTTTTTTTTTTTTTATGCTATAGGTGGCAAACGAACAGACGAATCGCCTGATGGAAAGCGATTAACGTCGCCCATGGACATCCGCAACACCAGAGGCGTCGCAAATGCGTTTATTTATGTTTCGTTATTAATTAATGCATGTTAGCTGTAAGATGTTATAAAACTATTAATTGAAAAAAAAGTCTAGCTGAGTTTCTTGCCGGATTCTTCTCAGGCAGTGGTGTAGGGTTAGAACCGGAAGTAGTTTTTTTTTCTCTCATTCGCTATTTAGTTTAACGATTCGAAAGCGCTCGTTGCTGGGCCTAATTGAATAAAGAATATTTTGACTTTGACTTTGAATATGTCTCCGCGAGATAGACTATCCATCCCGCTTTTATTCATATAGTTACTAAAATATGGAAAATCTATCTCGCGGCGACATATACTAACATACTAATCATGTGCTAAGCATACTGATCTGCGTGGTGTAATTTTGTATTGGTGGCGATACGGGCACGCTCCATGAAAAATCCCTGGCTGTTAAAAGGTTAATAATATATTTTTTGCATCACAGGTGTGATGAAAAACATTGTGTGTACCACGGGCGGTACAAGAATTATGAACTCGTGTGAAGTAAAGCCCGCGCTTTCGGCTTGGGCTTTACTTTCACACTCGTTCGCAAATTCTTACTTACCGCCCTAAATACACAATGTACTATACTTTCATAAGAATTTATTTATAAAAATTTCCGGCTATTTTAATAAATAATGTAAAGAATGTGCTGCAACTTGTTCATTGCTACCCTGGTGTTCGCAGTTATACGAGACTAAATCACCTGTACGTGTGCGTTCCCGTTCTTCCAATATTCAAATATTTTCATATGTCCGGATTTATTGGGATATATACACGCGGTCCGAGTTCGTGCATCAAATACAAAACAATGGATTTATGATTGCGCGTTCTTCTTTACAGATAGGTACTAGGACGTTATACGATTTGAATAGATACGTATAGGACAGGTCAATGCGGGTAAGACCATCTATCAGGAAAGTCCGTCTACCAACTGATTTCCGACCCTAATAGAACAGTATAAGTCGCATATGACGGACTTTCCTTCAAAATAAAATATGCTGGACTTAGCCGCACCATCACGGACTTTCCTTAAAAATAAAATACTTATGCCGGACTTAGCCGCACTGACCTTACATTAGATAGGCATCGTCATCCCTGGTAATATGATGCGAGCAAGATGGCTAAATCGTAATAATTCAGACACTATAGAATGCCTGAGCTATCTATACATAGTTCAAGTATTGACAAATACAGGATGTGGATAAGTTAACGCACTAACTTTTGCACTTTTCTGCAAACTCATGGTAGTAATTATACTACCTAAATAAGTATTCATGTAAACAGTTACGTAATAAATGGGATTTTTTAAACTTAATAACAAAAAAAACCATCGTCAACCGATTTCTCCAAAATCATAACCTCAGACCCCAATTTGGTGCCATCGGGACCATCTCAGGCCCTCGGGGTTATACGAGTACACGTTCAATTAAAGAAAAATACTGAAAACCCGTTCCAAATTCTAAGAGATATCAATTAACATACACACAAAAAAACAGTCGGTTTGAGAACTTCCTCCTTTTTTTGAAGTCGGTTAAAACCGGGTATGACTTTTTCAATTTCCACAACACACTGATCCACTTTAGTCACGGTACGACAGTCATCATACTGAGTAAACCTCCCGCAGTGCTGTTTACTTTGTGAGAGCGGGCTGACTTACCTACTTACTCGTAGCCTACTACAGGTTGGAACTGTTGCCAAGCTAAAAATACAAGTACAAAGAACTCTTAACCATAATTTGAGATCTATTCTCTAATTACTGATTTATTGCAATTAATATAAACAACAATACATAATATTTTCAAATACTTCAATTTAATTACATTCCGACGTTTCGAATACTATGTGTTCGTCGTCAACGGGTCACCCAAATTACTTAGCGCGGTCAATTTATTTTATCATGACATGAATTAACTTAAAATCGAAAAAGTTATCAACAAAACAAACTCAACATATCTGTAATGTAATGACGAATAGAATATTACAATTAGGAATATAAGTATAATTATATAAATGTTTAGATATCTAAATAATAAATTTATTTCTAGCCAGATCTTTGTATGAAAGAGCGAATACCTCCTAACACAAGTTTTTAACTTAAAGGGAGGATTCAATACCTTATGTGTCAATTTGTTGGAAATAAATGAATATGAAATGAAAAAAAAACTTGCTGTTCCTTTGGCAAATGAGATACAGACTTACAAAGGCCATAATTGAAGGCTAACGTAAAAGTAAAAAGGACCGTAATAAGCTAACAAGGTGTGACCTTATGAAACCAGAAAATAAGAATATTTCATGTCGCTTTGTGGTTACAATTTGTGAGCTAAAATTGCTTGAATAAGGATTATATTCACTGTAATATGCTTTATATTATTCATTCATAGTGTACGCAAAGCGACCGCTGAATCCGATAGACTCGCAACACACATTAAATACAAATATGTTTCGTTTGTGTGTTGTATTTTGATTAGAATAAAACAATATTTGCAACATATTTCAATGTGAAGACACATGTCATATCAGCATGCGTATCTATGTATTTTGTCTATAGAAAATGGTCGTTTAACACTTTGGACGCGGGGAACTCGAGGGGAGTTCTCTGTGGGAGGTCCATTTTCGCTACAAAGCGGAAAAATCACGGGATCAGCTACGAGCGTAACGCGTAGCACTCGTCCGCAATGAAAGTGTTAATATGACCAGGGTGCTTAGACAAGTTGCCAATCGCTAACGATTAATCGTCAATCGTAAATGAAAGGCATCTAACTGTCTTTGTCGCACTAATATGAAAGAGTGACAGAGAGGGAAAATTACGATACGCTACTAAAGTAGTAAATAAGCGTTAGCGATTGGCAACTTGGCTACGCATCCAGGTACCCGCACGCGCATGCTTGCTTACGCGTTTTATACTAAACGACCGATTAAATTACAATAGACAAAATGGGTCATACATTTTTGTTTTGTACGAGTTAGGTTACAATTTCTCCTGTGGACATATGAAAGTTAAGGGCTCTAAAACCCTAATTTTCTTGTTGGACGAATACAAGCCGATAGGTGGCTTCTGGTTCTTAAGAATTATGTCGTCAAAACCTAATTTGTATAATGCTAGAACCGATGACTTTCACAATGTCCACAGGAAAGACGCTCGTTTTCGCGAACGCTGTATGACATGGTATGACCCAAAAATGCACACGCATGCCGAAATAGATATGTCTCTTCACCCTTATGCCACGAAGTTACATCACTCTAATTGCTAAACCAAATGGGATCAGTAGCTAAAGGTAGATTTCGACCAAACGAGCGAATACTCGTTCTATCCCCCACTCTACAAAATTCGTTCGTTACACATAACGTGATTCCTCGAAATTCGTTGATTTTTATTTTATTTAAAAGGCACACGAAACAGATAACATAACAATAAGTAATAGGTTTTACATTAAAATGTCATAAGCATGCACAGCAAAATTTACTACAAACTATGAGTAAAAACTGTCCTAAAACTATACTCATAGTGCAAAATTGTAAATCCTGTAAAAATGTCAAGCAAACATTAAAATTAAACACTAAAATTAAAAGATTTAAAGATTTTGTAGAGTGGGGGATAGAATGAGCATTCGCTCATTTGGTCTAAATACACCTTATGGTGCATTCAGACCAAAAGAGCATTCGCTGTTCTATCCCCCGCTCTACGAAATCAACCAATCACGTTTTGTGTACCGATCGAATTTTCGTAGAGTGGGAGGTTAGAATAGCGAATGTTCGCTTGGTCTGAATGCACCTTTATGCCGCGGTCACGACATTGGTCTAGGGCGACCGGCTTAGCGGAAAACCATACGTGCGAGAGGGAGTACCCACATCGGCATCCCGCTCCAACTCATAGATTCGCCACTGGTCGCCTTAGACCAATGTCGTGGCCGGGCCTTTACTGTGATTAAGAATAATGTAATTCTTTAGTCTCGTTTCTAAGATTACCTATGTAGTTCGTAAAGTTATTATTATCGTAAATGCTTAGATGATAAAGATATTATACCTGACATAGGAACGCCTTCGCAGATGCTGGAGCGATGATAAGAACGAGCCTCAGTATGTTTGAGACACAGGAAACCGCCGAGCACCTGCCACAAACAAGTATTGCGTTATTACAAGCAAACAATACCCTAAATCCGCCTTGTCAGTAAAATCCCTAGAGGAGGACCATTAGGCGAGATAGCTTTTCTCATCGTTTTTCCGTCATGTCACTTGGTATTATCTACGAATCGTGTTCCGTATTATAGCAATACAATTTGTAAAGTAATTAATAATTCATTTTACATAAATAATATATAATAAAATGTTAAAAATCAATTAACTTAGATTTATAATTATAATAGCTTTTCAAAAGTTACCTAAAAGAGATCGCTCATTAGTGATAAGGCCGCCTTTTACTTCTACTTGCAATCATAATTATTTTACATTGTATTCTGCATTTATCGATATACATATGTATTATAATCGGTAGTCGATAAACGAGAAGTCCCTATGACAGCTCAAAAATGCTACCAGAATTCCGATGTTTGATTCTTACACATATCGAACTAGTCCCAAGGTGAAAAGTGGGTACTAAGCGAAGATGTTGCTACTATTTTATTAGACAACTGTACGTACTTCTAAATAATACTACTAATCGATCGGGAAATGAAAAGTTCTAGAAGACGTTGCCAACGAAAGTGCCTCGGAAAACATAGTTCAGATAGAAATGTTTGCGTCGACCGAATGCCGGTCAGCCGACCACTTATTGTGATTAAACACTATTACAGACAGTGATTAAATGGAATCATTCTACCAAGGTTGTATTTCCACCTGTAGAGCCGCCTGGGCAGGGTTGGCTATAACAGTGCGAATCCGTTTATGAGTAAGTTCATAAATTGGATAACGGGCGTGTGGATTGAGTGAGCAACCATCGAAAAAATTTCAAAACATGCTCTTGAATTATAAATATTCTGCGACCATATATAACATGGACGTCGAACGCCAGCTCAATAATGCCCCCAAAAACAATGATCAGGATCATTAGTTTCTTAGGAGTCAACTTGCGTAAACGCAGAGGAGCGCCGTAAAAAGCGAAAGTGACGTACTCCGAATGCGACAAACTCAGAAAGCGACGAACTCATAAAGTGGCGATATAAGAATGTGACGTAATTAGAACGTGTCGCTCTCCGAAAGCGGCCTTCTCAGAACATGACATCCTCAGAAAGTGGCATCTACCGAACATGACCTATCTCGAAAGGGACTTACTAAGAATATGACGACCTCCGCCTAAACGAAATATTTGTGTGTATATTTAATTATGTTTAGTAAAAGTGAGATGGGAATTTGTCTTAGTGTTAGAAGACGTTTACTCGGTTTAATCGGTCTCAACGGGCAAACAGTTAAAACATACCTATTGCAGAAATTTTACTGAGCAATAATATTGTGTAGATGACAAAACAAAATGTTTTTTATTTTTATTCGAACTTTCACGTCCCGTTTGTTGTTAAAATAATAAATTTGATTTTTGCTACAATTTATTAGAAATCCGTATTTTCTGTCATTTAATTCAGTAAATTGCATAAAATAGGTGAAGGGTGCAAGAGTCCGCTGGATGCGGGTGACACAGGACCGGTCATTGTAGCAATCTTTGGGGGAGGCCTATGTTCAGCAGTGGACGTCTTTCGGCTGATATAATGATGATGATGAGGATAAAATAGTAGTCGATTATTGTTCATAAATGCTCCGAAATGTTTGATTTGGCAGACCAATCAAACATTTCGAAAAAAACCAAGCGGTTGATACGTTGCATTGATCAATATTGTCTCAACAAAATGTTGAAAATTAAAAATATTTATAACGTTTAAGTTGCTTAAGTAAATATTGTGTTCTTTCACTTTACCACAATTTCGTGGTGTAAGTAAATTACCGTGAAAAATGTGTTTTATTTTCCTCGCAATCGAAGTGAAAAGCCGAGTGTGCAACAAGGGCATAAATAAATGTAAATATTTACTCTCGTCTCCTATTTTGGTTTTCGATTCGATGAGGTGAAAAAATTGCCTCTGGTAAAAATGAGACACTTTATTTCCTTATATTATACTATTTCAGTACAGATGGTGCTTTATTTATACGTTAGTGGGAGAAGTGGTTTATTTTTTGTCGAAACTTCGGATGGCCATCTGTACTGTAAAACGTCTTATGATACACGTGAGAAAAGGAAATCCGTAACTCGTATCGATTAAAAAAAACTCCGTTTGAACGTGTTTTAATGTTGAAAGTGGGGAGGATCCGTACACTTTTTACTCTATTCCTCGTAGAAAAAAAAGTACTAGCTATTTTTAAATGAAATCAATGGTGGCTACATTATCTGGCTTTAAGAATAGTTCGGCTTAGAGCTAATAGAAGGTAAGGTAAGAACGTCAGGTAGTTTTTCCCAAAAAATGAAAATTGTACGTAAGCGCCCCAAGAGTGGAGTACTTTCTTACAAAGTATTTTTTTTTCTCAACTGTCTGTATTTATTTACAAATATTTTATTCATAATTATATCGACGACTTCATTTGAAAATAACATAATTCTCACTTAACAAAAATATTGGGGTACATTCGTACAGTAAGGATTCTCATACATTCTTGGCTGTACGAAAGTACCCCAACCAAAAATTAAAAAGTTAAAACAAAAAATAAAAATAACCCGTATCCTAATCATAAAATAAACCATTTCATACGTAGTTCAAAGATTAGGCTTATGAAGTATATTTGATTACGTGTGTAACTGAGCAAAGATTTCTGTAATAAGTAAATGCATTTAAAAATGACTCTTATAATTACTTTGAGGTGTCAAAAACACGTTTTAATTTTGTTTTTAAGAAACTAGATGCCATATTTCCGTCTTTGCTCGGTGGTGAGTTATGCAAATTAGTGGCCGTTATACATAAAAATATGAACATGATCGCGTGTCGGATAGCGGAGATATGACCACTGTACGAATCCTACACGCTCTCCCCTATCGTTTCTAGCTACTCGTTTCTAGCTTAGTGTTTTTCACACTTGTATTATAATATACCTACTAATTTAGCACTACATTCGTTAATGGCATATAAACACAATAACGTCCTACAGACGTTTTACATACTGTAAAGGATTGTTTTTACGCGGCAAAGTTATTAATGGGTCGGGGCTAGCGACCGTGCAAGCCATTACAATACCCGCGTACCTGAGCCTTATTTATATGCTCCGTTATACTTACATAAGTACATAACATTTTATGTACATTAGCCCGGAATATGAACAGAAATGTTAATGCGGACCACCGTAGATTGAAAGTTTAAATCAATTTGAAAATTTTAGGCAAACAGCAGCTTATCCGAAAATAAGTTCGAAAAGGATATTCCTACAGGGATTAACACTAATTAAATAAAGCCAGTTTTTATTTAATCAATCAAATCAAAACAATTAAATTATTTTAATCAAAGAATTGGATCTGTGGGTTTAGTAATTAGGCTTTTAAGACAAGATTTCGCTATCTGTTAACTATGGTTTCCAAAACCTCCATAATGACCCATTTGGATTGATACATATAAGGTGTATTCCCCAATACCTCAAATGTAATCAAGAAAATTATCAATGATCTTATTAATGATTAAAGCGACATTTGTTCTTGCATCTTGATTCACTGTTTTTTTTAAGCCGCAACAAAATCCGTAACATTTAAGTGCTTAGTGACAAACAGCAGCAGCGATTTTGTTTTATACTATGTACTGAAGATATTATTCATAAACGTTATTCATAAACGTCCCCTTATTCATAAACGTCTGCTAACTTAACAAGCCGCTAAGTATTGTCTGACCCTTTCGATAAATAATAAATAAATAATAATAAATAATAAATATCTTGGGACATCTTACACGACGATCTTATCAATATGTCCATAAGAGCGAAAGGGACATATAATCCTTATCAGCTTGTTGAGTTAGGGGACGATTATGCAAACACACGTTGAATAAAGGAATTAAAGTCGGTCTTAATAGGGAATTAAAACGAGTTTTCATCTTAGTTTGAACTCTAGCTATAAAGACTAATTTAAAGTCTTGTTAAAGGAAAATTATTATTCTAAGCGTTTAAACATAAGGCTTATTTTTTTATTGTTTAAGGATTTCATCGCGTATTAACAAAATATTAATATTTCTCTGAGATATTGTTCCTGGATATTATTACACACGATGACATTACGGTAAACAAAATTCTCAAGGCATACGAAGTGAAACTGATATATTCATATTTGTTACAAATTGATAGAGGATAGTTTCCGAGAACACCATTCAGTTTCATATTTTGTTAATATATCATTACTGTCCATTAAGTACGGTAAAGAAAATGTATTTGCGTACCTTTATGACCTTTATTGTCATAATCACAAAAGCCAAAAAAGTACTTGTTAATCGTCGGTTGACAAGCAAAACTCACTAAGTAACAAATGCCTACTTGAAATAAAGCTCGTATCTCAGTTCTGATTTTATACTGACATAAGAGGTTGCTAAGAGTAGTGACAGTTTTTATAGTGAGTTTTGCTTGTCAGCCGACGTAATGTATCTGTGATGTATTAATACATTCGGTAAGGACAATGAAAAAGGAAATATTGACAATAAGTAAGCATGCAGGTACAATATACCTTTGTGATTAATAATATTAATATTAAAATAAAAACATTGTTACTGAACTTAATAATAATTACTTAATTAGGTTGAATGAAAGACACGATTACTGAGTTAAGGCTCCGGCAAAGATTTTTAAAGTGGAAATCGTTAATAACGGAAAAACGGGTAAAAGTAGTAATTGATAAGATAATATGAACTACTGGTATTACAAATATATAGTTTCCAGATTATTAATTATAAATTTTTTACATTCCAATTTTACAATTTCATGTCCATTTAACCTATTATAGGTACAATAGGTTAATTGGACATGAAATTAAGTTTATGTTTTCATTTTTCTTTTTACAAAACATACTTAATACGTATCTACTTTAATTTATTTACTAAAATTTGTCATTAGAATTGTAATGTTAATTTCGAAATTGAATGTTTCAATTTTTTTGCTTGAATTAATAACAATTTACTTAATATTAATTTTAAACTCAAACGAAATCGCGGTTTTATTAAAAAAAACACCAGAAACTTCAACCATACAATAGATACAGATGCTATTTTGTAATCAGGAGCTAGGTACCCGCTTCATTTATTAGAACGAGTGTCCAACAATTCCCATGGCCTTTGTCTCCATTACTCTGTGTTGGATAAAAGCATTTTTATGTTTACGTTAGAAACTTGACCTTTTTAATACATTATAGAAAAATGTCCCTATAGATGCATTAAAATATAAAAAAGTATATTCAAATTAACATGAAGTAATTATTTACAGTTAATTACACACAATTTCAGTAACGAAATAAGAATAATAATTGCATTAAAATAATAATAAGGATCCATATCCCCACGCCTATCAAAATATCGGGATTTATATGCCCGTGAAACGAAAATCATTTTTTTTTATCAGATGGTCGTTGCCGAAGTCCCTGAGTGTTGCTGAGCTAGGTACGTTAAAATACCTGTGCTACAGAAGTCAGTGTCCAGTCCAGAGTCCAGAGTAGTATAATTGATAAACGATGATAACTTTGACAAAAGGTACATTAAAACCGCTATTACTGTGTGTGTGTAATTGTGTATGAAACAGAATAGTATTTTTGATAACAATGGCAGCATTTTAATAAAAAAAAACTATTCTGCTTCAATGTCTTCCTTTTACCACTTATCAGAGCAACCCGTTACTAAAATAAAACAAAAAAAAACTATTGACTAATTTTTGCTATTATATTATCAATACTGAGAATGTTGAAAAATATTTTAAAAAATCTAAAAAAAACGGTTTTTGGTGACGGTGACATTAAGTCACATATTTATTTGTTAATTTTAACGTCCAGAATGCATGGTTAAAATCTCTCACAATGCTCGCCAGAACCCTGTTTATAACCGTTATTGGCATGAGGCGTACCTAAATCTTCCAATTTCATTTCACACATAATCACATCTCTGTTGGTTAATATTTTGCAATTTTCAATGTTTTGCCACCTAAAAAATGTAATATTTATTATGTATGTTAATGTGTGTGGCTTGAGTTTGGAACTAAATCGTAAGAAAAAGTACTTACTTTCCTTAATTTTAATGTTTTACCAGCTTGCCCCAGAATTATCAAAACATTTGTGTAAAACTAATCCTATTAATCTTCGCAGGGATACTTGTAGTAAATAACTACTCGGATATGAGACATAACATAAGAAAGGTTGAACAAGAAATTTATGGGCGCCGCTTACTGGCGGCTGGCGGCACTGGCGAGGAAATTTTATAGATACAAATAGGCATCCTTATGGTAAAATAGGTTGAGAATTGCCCCGCAATAAGGCGAAATTGGGCCTGGAAATTTCACATTCACTCACGAAAACCGCATTAAATAGAAGGTTAACATTTTTTTATTTTACTTGCAGTTGTTTTCCCTATTCATAAGCGTATTTTATTCTACTTCATTGTCAGATATAATGGCTTCCCATTTGTTAACCAGTTATCACAAAAATGATAAGACTTGAGTCACGCAACAACTCAATTAGGTGTAAACATTACTTAATACGTTCACTTTTTTCATTCAGAAATAAAGGATACAAAAGTGAACTCTACGCATTGATATTCTGCGAATATAATTTGTATAAAATTAGTTTTTACTGAATTCGGGACTTGATCGTACTTTGTAATTTTAAAAAGCCTTGAAGTAAAACATAAATTCTGAATCCTTATTCCATTTAGGTCTCGTATTCCCTAAGGATTTTCTTTTCCTCTAAATTTTATTTCTATTAGGTCTTACTATTCTGCGATTGAGTCTTATGTTGTTAAATTTTGTAAAATGTTGGTAAAATGGAAGTGATAAAATGTAATTACAATTTATATTTGTAATTCAATTTTATTATATCATTATTTAAGTATCATATTATTTAAGTATTATAAATCTATCTAGTTGGTAATAATAATAATCGATCTAGTTGGTAGTGAACCTGCCTACGAAGCTGGAAGTTCCAGGTTCAAATCCCGGCGAGTGCATTATTTGTGTATTTATTTATCACAAATATTTGTTCCTTGGTCATAGCTGTCTATGAATTTAAGTAGGTATCTATGTGTATCTATCTATTATAAATAGGTATCGTCGTTTGGTACCCACATCACAAGCCATAATTGAGCTTACCGTGGGACTAAGTCGATTTGTGTAAGATGTCCCAAGATATATATATATATATATATATATATATAAAATAAGGGTAAGGTGCGATAAGATTATTGGCTCCCTGTATTTACTTAAATGTCTTATGTTTATGCCACGGCTGTTGGATCACCATATCAAAGAAAAGGAATGAGTAATGAAGACCTGTTTGAACCCTCGGCGGTAGCGCGCGTTCATGTAGCAGTAGATGATGGGGTTGTAGCAGGAGTGGCTCATGGCCAGCCAGTGGCTCGCGAACCACACGTACGGCATGCCGGGCCACGCGCCCCACTCCGCGTCGCTCTCGTGCGCCGTCCACAACACCTGTGCAACTATACAAGGTGGAGACCTGTTTGAACCCGCGGCGGTAGCGCGCGTTCATGTAGCAGTAGATGATGGGGTTGTAGCAGGAGTGGCTCATGGCCAGCCAGTGGCTCGCGAACCACACGTACGGCATGCCGGGCCACGCGCCCCACTCCGCGTCGCTCTCGTGCGCCGTCCACAACACCTGTGCAACTATACAAGGTGGAGACCTGTTTGAACCCGCGGCGGTAGCGCGCGTTCATGTAGCAGTAGATGATGGGGTTGTAGCAGGAGTGGCTCATGGCCAGCCAGTGGCTCGCGAACCACACGTACGGCATGCCGGGCCACGCGCCCCACTCCGCGTCGCTCTCGTGCGCCGTCCACAACACCTGTGCAACTATACAAGGTGGAGACCTGTTTGAACCCGCGGCGGTAGCGCGCGTTCATGTAGCAGTAGATGATGGGGTTGTAGCAGGAGTGGCTCATGGCCAGCCAGTGGCTCGCGAACCACACGTACGGCATGCCGGGCCACGCGCCCCACTCCGCGTCGCTCTCGTGCGCCGTCCACAACACCTGTGCAACTATACAAGGTGGAGACCTGTTTGAACCCGCGGCGGTAGCGCGCGTTCATGTAGCAGTAGATGATGGGGTTGTAGCAGGAGTGGCTCATGGCCAGCCAGTGGCTCGCGAACCACACGTACGGCATGCCGGGCCACGCGCCCCACTCTGCGTCGCTCTCGTGAGCCGTCCACAAAACCTACATGAAAAAGAAAACATTACTGAATTTTGTACAGGTACATAATAAATAATATGAAATGAAGCTGAATGTGCACGGATCGAAATCGAAAACTTTGCATTTTTAGGGTTCCGTAGCCAAAATGGCAAAAACGGAACCCTTATAGATTCGTCATGTCCGTCTGTCCATCTGTCCGTCTGTCCGTTTGTCACAGCCGATTTGCTCGGAAACTATAAATGCTACAGTAACGAAATTTGGTAAGGATATGTGCTGTATGAACCGCTACAGGATTATGATACTAAATTGTAAAAAAAACCATTGGGGTGGGGGCCCTCCATACATGTAACTGAGGGATAAAAATTTTTTTTAGTTGTATATAAGCGTGTGGGGTATTAATAGAAAGGTCTTTGAAAATGATATGAAGGTTTATGAATCTCATTTTTATTTAAGCAAATCGTTTTCGAGATATCAGCTCTCAAAGTCGGAAAAATGTGTCCCCCCCCCTCTATTTTTTAAACTACGCGATACAAAATTCTAGAAAAAATATATGTTATGCACATTAATAAACTCTACCAACGATTTTTGGTTTGATTAAATTATCTCTTATAGTTTTTGAGGTAGGTTGATTTAACTGTATTTTTTTAATAATAAATTGATAATGGTACGGAACCCTTTACGCGGTTTTTTTTAATTCATGAATGTTCGGTAACTTTATACCTACAGAATAGGTATTTCACATCCCACATTTTATTTCCAATTCTGAAATTACTTTTCATGAATTAGATTAAAGATTTTTCTTGTTTCGATTAAAGTATGTTATGTACAATAAGACAGAGCAGCTTGTTTAAGTATTGATTGTTTACAGTCGCATTTGGAATTATTTGTCTATAGTATGTTGTCGTTATATTATTGTAGTTATACAGTGTTAAACAGCTCATTGTGCAAATGTATGAACCTCCTGTTTTACTTTATTTTGAATTGCAAAAGTTTACGTCAATAAAGGTTTATTAGTTGGTAGTGACCCTGCTTACGAAGCTGGAGGTTCCGGGTTCGAATCCCGGCGAGGGCATCGTTTGTGTATTTATTTATCACAAATATTTGTTCCTTGGTCATGGCTGTCTATGTATTTAAGTATCTGTATGTATCTATCTATTATATATATCGTCGCCTGGTACCCACATCACAAGCCTTAATTGAGCTTACCGTGGGACTAGGTCGATTTGTGTAAGATGTCCCAAGATATTTATTTATTATTTTTAGGTTAGAAAGTTGTTGTAATAGATAATACAACTAAGGATGAATGCCATAAAGTAAAGGCCAAGGCACACGCATCCGGTGTGGCTCAGCCTTAAGCTTCACGACCAGCAGCAATCATATTGAAATAAGAAGTGGTCCCGATAAAAAGTAGCAGTGTATGATATGGTGTCTTTTTGAACTGATCGGTTTTTATTATGCAGTAGGTACTTATTTTTTAGTAATCCTTGTATACTATAGTTTAAAATCAAAATACAATCATATTAAATCAAACAAGCTTGTATGCATTTAGGCGTTCATTACAGCAACATGCTTTTGACTTTTTGAACAACGTTATTTGCCAATTTTCATTTGGTACACACTGTACTATTAGAACAGTATATTTTTTTATAAACTGATTTGCGGGTTAGAGAATATGATCTAATATAAAACTGTTGCATTAGTTAACTGGTTCCTACTCAAGGTACCTAGTCAGATGTACCACTACTTCAAGCTCTGAAAGTACTTTTATAGGGGAGTTCATTTTCGATGAAAAATGCAAAACTGCCAAAGTAGTAAATACGTCTCAGCGCCCCCAAATTGAAAGTCAATTAAACAATGTTAGTTTCGTGATAAGACTGTTCAAAGACTCGTTAAGCATACAGAAAAATATATTGTTAAATGTAAAAATCAGGTAAATACTGCCAGAACACCGTGTTCAAGATACTAAAGGTACATTGGAACAAGTAACGCTAAAACTTGCACATAATCATTTGAATAAATATATGAATGTATTTTTATTTTCAAGTTTTGTTTATAAGAATTCAAAAAAAAATGTCGTATTTAACAAAACCGGTTAGTCTAAAAATATACCATTATCATACGCTGCTACTTTTATACCGAACCACTCTTTATTATTAGCTGCTTAAAATCCACTTTTTTGTCAATTACAATACAAGACGTAAGTAAATGTAAATGTAAAGCCATCGCCAATCAAATTACTTCGGAAAATGGCCACCTTGCGTGCCTCATTGTCCATAATCAAATAAGGCGGTGTGAACCAATCGATGCCCTTCATTTCATTCTTCTTCACACAGTGAAATCGGCAGGCTAATTTAAATATTAGGGGAGGGGATATCGTTATATCGAGTATATCGTTTTATTCTTCGATATCAAATCGTTGCTTATCATGAAGAATGCTGTAATCCAAAATAATACTAGTTTCTAATTTGAATTCTAGTTCTTCATTATTTGAATTGAAATTACAACACTATAGCACCTTGAAATGCAGCGTTATTGGGTAAATCCACAAGACTGTAACGAGAGTTACCAATTCTTTTATATGTTCTCATATTAATTAAGTACATTTATGGGTCCATATATCTACCTAAAGGGCTAGGCTAGACGTACGGAAACTCAACTTTGATTAATTAATTTTAAAACAACCGAAAGAATTGGTAACTCTCGTTACAGTCTTGTGGATTTACCCTATTCATGATAAGCGTTGAAATTATGTCTTGATTGATTATAGAAAACTTACAATAAAAACGTTAAGCGGCAACCAGGAAATGGTAAACACAGCGACAACCGTCACCATCATTTTGATCATCTGCAAAGGAAGATAAATTAACACAATTAATTCAAACCTTTGTTTACAGATTTACTACCTCCGTTGGACAACCATTGTTCTACAAATGACAGACGTCTTAATACAATGGAAATCTCAAACTTGATTGGATAAATACAAATAATAGCAACATTACTCTGGTGGGATAACGGCGCGTGCTTGAGATAATTGACAAATTTCAGTTGTACTACAGTAGTACTATTGTCCCCTGCGCATTATTTTATTTACGTCCATTTATTATTCATTTGCTTACGTAGGCGTAGATACGTTACATAATATACCTAATAATAGACATAATTATACCGGTGAAAAAACCTGTATCCCATCTCTGAAATCGTGTTATTTTGTAAATGTCATGTACAGTGTTCTTCTTGAGTTGCAGACTGTGTACGATTAAACTGTACTATACTATTGTATGACAATATATTCTATGTCTGTAATTTGTTACTGTACCTTTCAATAAAATAAAATACGTAAATGGATTAAGAGCTCTCCGGAAAGATTATTTTCCCATACTGTATTTCGTCTGTCTCCTCCGTTTTTTCTTGATTGATGTCGATATATTTAAAATATTGTGGATGTCATGGGTGGTACAAGAATTATGAACTCGTGTAAGCCGTCTTTTGCTAGGACTTTACTTTCTGACTTGTTCACCGATTCTTATTTAATTTAATACACAATGTACCTACTAAATAAATACACGAACGCAGTAAGAGCGCCTCTGAACACGAGCATTACGCGAAACCTAAGTGTAAAAGATGGCACTCTGGCTAGACAAAGTAGACACCCAGTCTCACGTTCCGCTTGGAGCGTTGCATGCGCGTATCACGCGCGCTCTGCGCCTCGCCGGGCGGGCGGCCGCCCCACACCGCGTGCGCGATGGCACTCTGGCCAGACAGCTAGTTGAGCTAGACAAAGTAAACACCCAGCCTCTCACCTTCCGCTTGGAGCGTTGCATGCGCGTGTCTCGCGCGCTCTGCGCCTCGCCGGGCGGGCGGCCGCCCCACACCGCGTGCGCGATGGCACTCTGGCTAGACAGCTAGTTGAGCTAGACAAAGTAGACACTCAGCCTCTCACCTTCCGCTTGGAGCGTTGCATGCGCGTGTCTCGCGCGCTCTGCGCCTCGCCGGGCGGGCGGCCGCCCCACACCGCGTGCGCGATGGCACTCTGGCTAGACAGCTAGTTGAGCTAGACAAAGTAAACACTCAGCCTCTCACCTTCCGCTTGGAGCGTTGCATGCGCGTGTCACGCGCGCTCTGCGCCTCGCCGGGCGGGCGGCCGCCCCACACCGCGTGCGCGATGGCACTCTGGCTAGACAGCTAGTTGAGCTAGACAAAGTAAACACCCAGCTTCTCACCTTCCGCTTGGAGCGTTGCATGCGCGTGTCTCGTGCGCTCTGCGCCTCGCCGGGCGGGCGGCCGCCCCACACCGCGTGCGCGATGGCACTCTGGCTAGACAGCTAGTTGAGCTAGATAAAGTAAACACCCAGCCTCTCACCTTCCGCTTAGAGCGTTGCATGCGCGTGTCTCGCGCGCTCTGCGCCTCGCCGGGCGGGCGGCCGCCCCACACCGCGTGCGCGATGCGCGCGTACGTGCACACCAGCGCGCACAGCGGCAGCGCGAACTGCAGCGCCAGCAGAGCGCACGTGTACTGCGAACTCTGCTCTGCGCTCGCCCATATCTCGCCGCAGACGTCACTAAGCGTTAAAAAAAAAATTGTGCGTAGCCAAGATACCAATCTATAGCGCCTAGATAGCTCAGTCACAAACGAAACGCAACTGTCTTTTTTACACCGATAAACAAGACTGACAGAGAGAGAAAACCACGATACGCTTCTGAGCTTTAGCGATTGGCAGCTCGGCTACACATTCTGCTTGCGTAGGTAGCTACCTTGCCAATCGCTAAAGGTCAGTCGCGCACGAAACGCAAATGTCTTTGTCACAGGTGCTGAGCATTAGCGAATCGCATCTTGGCTACGAACCACTCGGAAATGGATTAAATATTTTATAAATAGCTTGTTACAGGTTATCATCACATCAACAAAGTGTTCAGAAGCATTATTATTTATCATAATTCAGACTGTCTACGAAAAAAGAGGTCGTGTAAAAAGTTTTATTTTCGGGATAATAGTATTTTATGCAACCCTTGTTTAAGAGAGGTCAAAAAAGGTGAGTGGCGTGGGTAACAATTTGAGGCGAAGCCGAAAATTGTTATTAAAGACGCCACGAGGATTTTTTGACTCAGTTACAATGTTGCATACAATACTTTTTCTACGACCACACATTTATTTTAAATAAAATTGTACATTTTACAAATGTTCCAAGTCAAACACAATTTTATTAATCATCAAGGTCGGGCGGGAGACGTCAAAATTAAAAAAGAAAGCTCCTCTATGGTTTACTGTTCATCTGATTTTTTTTAATTAGGTTGATTGCCATGTATTTCATTAAGTCTTGTATACACGAGGTGTCTTAAAATGCAAAAAACGCACTGCGTGTAAACCCGAAAGCGTTTATAGGGAATAGACAATACAGACTTATGACCATGTAAGTGACAAATAAAAGTACGGGAGTAGAAAAACATTATAATGTATGTATGTAAAACAATGCAAGTGAAAATAGTACATTTCGATGCTAGTGCTGAAGGTTCTCACAAATATTTTTCGCATTACTATGTACATAAATTGTAAATATTTGATGTCCGTGTCCGTGTCCAGGTGTCCGTTGGCTGTGTGGTGACGGCAGTAAGAATACATTTGTCACCACCCCAACTCCTCCTTCGGGTGTCGTAAGAGTCGACTAAGGGATTGAAGTGTCACTGACCACTAATTGCTTAAAGATTGATGATGGGCAGCAGCGTCATCATAGTGCGATCATTTACACATTACTGCGATCGCCTATCCGCTTGCCCAGTGTGGCGATTACGGGCATTTACCTCCTAATGCGTCTATACGCATAGTTAATAGGAGAGGCCTAAGTCCAGCAGTGGACTATCATAGGCTGATGAAGTGAAGAAGATGTCATATACCAAGGAAAAAAATTTCAAGTTTACTGACGCCGGATGTGGCATTTAAACCCACGTCCCCAGCATTCGCGTCTGATGCCTAAACCAATCGGCCACCCCGGCTCAACGTTCACCTGCACAAATATGTGCATTTAGTAAAAATAGGGAATAAAATAATTGGTAAATATATGAACACTTTTTTCGTGGATAGTCCTTAATACTTATAAGTAATAACTCGTCTTCGTTCGTTTCACTCAATACCAAAATTGCTATTTGCATAATATTATATGGTATGTGAAAATTAAAATGTAAAATGTCATATACCGAACAAAAATAGCAAGATCACGAACGTTCCAAGGTAGGGATCGAACCCACGTACTCAGCTTTCGCGGCTGATGCCTGTTTCGCTCGCCTACTCGATCTTGGGAACCACCGGCCAAATTTGGTATAGGTTCGAATATAAAAGCAGAATGCATTGTCATGCTAATACTTTGTTGGAAGTTGTCGGGTTACCTGGCGCATGAATTGTAAAATAAACAATAAAACACAGAGCAGGAGTTTCCATCACTCACATGGCCTGGTAACCTTTGTCGAGCATTGAAAAAAAAAACATTTCGTAGTGGCATGCAATAGAAAATTGTTTTGAAACATGGATTAAACAGGATTTTGTTTAGACTTCACTTACATTTCACAAGCTTCGTGCCATAGTGAAGGGCGTTGCAGATTTGACACGATCGGTATAGGTGCAGCGGTGGCCAAAGCACCGCCCCACACTCCTGCCACCACCATCTTAGCAGTGGCCTTTCCGAGCCTTGGCTTCAATGGCCTCATAATCGCCATATAGCGGTCGATCGAAATGGCCAGCAGCGTATAGGCCGATACGAGCACTGACACAGCCTGAGAATAGTTCACCACTTTACACATAACTGCACCAAAAGGCCAGTAACGCAACACCAGCATCGACACGAACGAGAACGGGACGCAGAATAGCGTCATTAGAATATCCCCCACCGCCAAATTCACTATAAAGTAGTTCGTCACCGTTTTCATGCGTGGTGACGTTTGCACTACGAAACACACTAGCCCGTTGCCCACGAGGGCCACCACAAATACCGCACTGTACATGAAAAGAACACACACTTGGAATAGTGGCGAAGCCATGAAGTCCTCGTTCGTTGTCTCAAACATGCATACCATTCCGTGCTGATAGTCGGTATAGTTGTAGGGCCCGGACGCGTTGGGGGCGTGGGATGGCACCACGCACTCCCAATATTCGCACGGACCTCTAATTTCTGTCCCATTTTGAATTGTCGACAACTCGCCAGAGTGTATCATCCTTTGAAGACATTAAAGCGATTACATGTTTTTAAAGTATAATCAGCATCAATGTTCAATAAAAACATCTGAAACAAAAAAAAAAGACAATTCAGTTCTGTTTTTATTTGTCGATATTACATTCAAACATAATAAAGTACAAGCAAGTATACCCCGGTTCTGGACACTGAGACTGTCCCTTGGGGGCATTATAGTCGAAATTCAAAATAAATTAACGAAAATTATTCCTAAAATTATTTTCCTATTATTAAAAATTGTACGTGACGAGTTTACATGTGGCTAGAAACAGTCTCTTATAGTGGCCAAAAACGGAAAACTGCTCTACCTACCAACTTTAATAAGTAGGTACACAAGTTTCATAAAATAATTATAATTTTCATGTCACTCCCTACCCTACTTGAGTGCTTGATTTTTCTTTATGAAATAACTCCTTACATTAACTTCAAGAGCACGAGTATAAAATATATTTTGGTTACTAAGGTGAGCCCGTATCCTTTGCTTGTTAATGTTAATTAGGTACCAACGTAGCAGTCAAGACTCATAATTATATTCTGGCTACTGACACACTCAAAAATTTCAATGTTCTGTATATTCATTAATATAAAATTTCAAGGTCTGTGTAAATAAGAAGTTTGATATAAAAGCCTGCGTCATTATTTTAATTAAAGGAGACATATAAGATGTTTTTATTTTCTGTCTACGCAACGTACACAAGATAACGACCCGAGACATTCCTCTAATGTTGTAAGGCAATGGTTTGAAAAGCGAAGAGTGAGAGTTCTGGAATAATCTAGTAAAAGTCTGGGCATAAACCTAGTACATGTTTTTGAGCATTGTATCGAGACCCTCAAATTGAAATATTATCGTACCGGGTTAGTCACGTATTTAACTCGATGATTGCTCAACATGTACTGCCATAATACGCGTGAGTACACGTTGGGCTTTGACCGAGGGTGCTCCGGACGAGGACCCTCTTAATGGGTCGAAACATGTCGAGCAATCATCGGCTTAAACACTCGGTTCGATAATATTTTAATATGTTTGACTCTCACGTTAGTTATAGGTAATTCTAAAACCCTAAAACTGATGTAAGACACAAGCACAGGTAAACTTCTTTCGCGCAGTGGTTCCATTAAAACGCCTTTGGTGAAAACTTGTTGGAGAATTACACCCAAATTGTGTATTTCAAGTTTTACACTTATACGGTATTAAATGAAAGCCTATTGAATATCGAAGATACATTTTATTAGTACATTATTAAAAATATTTAGAAAATAAATAATTCGGATGAAATGCAGAATTACCTACTTACCTAATAAAAATGTTTTTATTTAAGTTTGAGCACAAGATAATTTTAACCTTAAATTATTATAGGTAAATAAGGAGAGCACAAATTATACAATACTGACAAATTCGATTACAATATATATCATTAACTCTTGCGAAACGTAGATAACTTCAGCGTAAAATTATATTATTATTACTCAGAACGCCAAAAATCGGGCAAATTCATCTAATTCTATAAGCCGCTATTAATATCGGAAGCTTTGCATCATTATTTTGATTAAGTGCCTCTAAACTGGAAAAAGATATTTTTGTTACGATTTATTAGCATAATAATCGTAAAAAAGATAAAGCGAAGCACAAGATGCCACAAAGATTTTCTTTGATTTGGATGAGAGGAGTATTTACAATTTCGTATCCGCTGTTCAGTTTCAGTGACCTAAAACCGCTTTAAAACACATAAACAAATCGTTTCACCCGATTTCGCATTCACAGGCGGTTGCAATTAGTTAAATGACGGAATTCATGTTGCTGCATTTTGTAAAAATACTACAAGCAATATAGGTATGGTTTGTTTCGCATTTTTCCAGTTAAAAATAAATTAGGGATCTTTTTGTAGCCCTACAAAGGACGGAAAAATAACTCGAATTAGGCTTACATGATACTTTAAAATAAAACTATTTTGACCACAATCGGCCCAGCCGTTATTGACCAAATACGAAATACTAAGCATGGCCCGATATACTCTTGGACGTTTTTGTTTTATTTTTTCAATTTTCATAACAGCTATATTAATTACTGTAGACTATGGATAGGTACCTACATTTTTCAAAGCAGCAAGTTGTTTTTTTTTTGTGCAGGTATTATATGCGCGGCTGACTAGATTTTACGATTAACTATTATTGCTGTGTGACAAATATAATAGTAGATAATATCTAGTATACGAGTATTATATCTAGAAACTTTATTTGAGTAAATAATACAAAATTCCTAAATAATACAAAATCTAATGTTAACATAACTTATAAAAATAAAACACTTAAAACTATGGAATATATATATAATATAAAACTAATTAAATATAATATAATGAATAAACCTAAAACAAAAATAAATTAATCGAAAAGTCCGCCACGAGTTGTACCTGGAGCGAAGGTGCCCATCACACTAGCCGCGTTACCACGTTGAATGGCGATGGATAACCTTTGCACCAGGTACACTGCTCCCGCGCGGGCGTCAGATCCCCTTTCCCTTATACGACTTCCAACATGTCGAATGAAGGAAATTGCTTCAGATCCCCAGCATCCAGTAGTCTCAAATGAAAGAGGCACAAAAAAGTAATTTTGGCACAATGTCATATATTTTTGTCGCTTTTTGAACGCGGCAAGCTCGGCAGCGGCACCAGCGGTTCGCACTGTTCTACTTAGATGTGACGCAGCGAAAGTGCTCACATGTGGCGACCCAAAGCAGACATTGTCCCCTCTGCCACGGTACTAAAGTTAGTCCGTCAGGGCGTTTACCGTCGGTGCGACAGAGACCTGGAGGCTCTAAGACACACGGGATATTGGCGGAGATTAGGGCCCTCCGGACGATATCATTGAGAGCGTGGTGCCGACTAAATCTTCCTGAACAGCGACAGCAACTCAGTACGTGATGGCCATTCGCTTCCACCATGGACCCGCAGATGCATTGGTGGGGTATACAAACATCGCAGCCCAGGCGGAAAGCTACGGCCACACGCATTGAGTCACTGTCGAGTAGTGTTCCTAGGTGAGGTGCGGGCAAAGCCTGCAACCACGCTCCGGCTTCTGGTCTTGATACCGCCTTGAGTCTAGCTAAATCTACTCTTGGCACCAATATCATCCCAGGCTCTTTGAACCTGCGGATCCTCAGGTATAGCCGCAACCGGGTATCGTTGTGTCCATTTGGCCATTGCGTCAGCCAAAAAGAGAATGACTACGTGCCATCGTGAGAATGTAACATTTTAGAAACTAAAAATAACAACATTTTTTTTCATCACACCTGTTCTGTAAGTGCTAAGATCTCGGTCTCAGTCTCGGTCTCGGCATTCTCGGCCAAAAATCTAGCTGAGATATCCCTCTCGGCTCTCGCCTAAAAATGGCCGGGACTCTTGGCCGTGGCCGAGATTTGTAATGAGCTGTTATTGGCGAGCTTGACGCCATCTCGCGAACTTACTGCGATTTTTAAACGGTTTTTATTAACTTCACCGCGTATCAACTGTCGTCGATGCTTCAAATCTTGTGATCGATTTTTCGACCACTTCTACTGGACCAAAATCAGTAAAATTTGGAACTCTTATCAAGTCCCCATGACAATGCAATATTATAATATTTGTATCCTTGTATCCTCAAATCCTGATGCTGCAGACGTACTGCTTACCTTAACCGAGAGTGTTAGACACGTGAAAATGAAAGTATAGCATGTTTGGCATAATCAAATACTAAAAGCTTGATCTTGACTTCCAACTCCTCACTCCTGATGCTGCAGTACTGCCTACAATAACCGCAAGGTTTATCTTTTATCGATATATGATTTTAAAGAAGTTCTTTAGATATTAAGTATAAACATGCGAATTTAATACTAACGTCCAACTCCTCAAATCTGATACTCCAGTGTTACTGCCTGCCACAACCGCTAGGTTTAGCGATATGTAGATTTTTAAGTACTGCTTTAGATATTTGGTAGAAGCATACGGATTTCATTATCATCATCATATCAGCCGAAAGACGTTCACTGGTGAATATAGGCCTCCCCCAAAGATTACCACAAGGACCGGCCCTGTGCCACCCGCATCCAGCGACCTTCACCAGGTCATGAGTCCACCTTGTGGAGGTCATACCCAGGCTACGCCTTCTGGTACGTGACCGCCACTCGAGAACCTTACCGCCCCAACGGCTATCGGGTCCACGCGCAACGAGCTCCGCCCACTGCCACTTCCTGCGGCTCTCCGGCCGATAGACTGACAGCGTGAGTGGTTAGCGTAAGGCGAGCTGTTGGGTCCGGCTGATAAGACTAACAGCGTGAGTGGTTTGCGTAGGGCAGGCCGTCGGGCCTGCGGCCTTCCAGCTGATAGAGTGACAGCGTGAGTGGATCGCGTAGGGCGAGCCGTCGGGCCTGTGACCCTTCGGCTGATAGAGTGACAGCGTGAGTGGATCGCGTAGGCCGAGCCGTCGGGCCTGCGGCCCCCCAGCTGATAGAGTGACAGCGTGAGTAGATCGCGTAGGCCAAGCCGTCGGGCCTGCGGCCCTCCAGCTGAAAGAGTGACCGCGTGAGTGAATCGCGTAGGGTGAGCCGTCGGGCCTGCGGCCCTCCAGATGATAAGGTGACAGCGTGAGTGGATCGCGTAGCGTAGGGCGAGCCGCCGGGCCATCGGCCCTCCAGCTGATAGACTAACAGCGTGAGTGGTTCGCGTAGCGTAGGGTGAGCCATCGGGCCTTCAGTCCTCCAGCTGATAGAGTGACAGCGTGAGTAGATCGCATAGCGTAGGGCGAGCCGTAGGGTCTTCGGCCCTCCAGCTGATAGAGTGACAGCGCGAGTGGATCGCGCAGGGCGAGCCGTCGGGCCTTCGGCCGTCCAGCTGATAGAGTAACAGCGTGAGTGGTTCGTGTAGCGTAGGGCGAGCCGTCGGGCCTTCGGCCGTCCAGCTGATAGAGTAACAGCGTGAGTGGTTCGTGTAGCGTAGGGCAAGCCGTCGGGCCTACGGCCCTCCAGCTAATAGAGTGACAGCGTGAGTGGTTCGCGTAGGGCGAGCCGTCGGGCATGCGGCCCTCCAGCTGATAGAGGGACAGCGTGAGTAGATCGCGTAGGCCAAGCCGTCGGGCCTGCGGCCCTCCAGCTGATAGAGTAACAGCGTAAGTGGTTCGCATAGAGTAGGGCGAGCCATCGGGCCTTCGGCCCTCTAGCTGATAGAGTGACAGCGTGAGTGGATCGCGTAGCGTAGGGCGAGCCGTCAGGCCTTCAGTCCTCCAGCTGATAGACAGCGTGAGTGGATCGCGTAGCGTAGGGCGAGCCGTCGGGCCTTCAGTCCTCCAGCTGATAGAGTGACAGCGTGAGTAGATCACATAGCGTAGGGCGAGCCGTCGGGCCTTCGGCCCTCTAGCTGACAGAGTGACAGCGTGAGTGGATCGAGTAGCGTAGGCCGAGCCGTCGGGCCTGCGGCCCCCCAGCTGATAAAGTGACAGCGTGAGTAGATCGCGTAGGCCAAGCCGTCGGGCCTGCGGCCCTCCAGCTGATAAAGTGACAGTGTGAAAGGATCGCGTAGCGTAGGGCGAGCCGTCGGGCCTTCGGACCTCCAGCTGATAGAGTAACAGCGTGAGTGGTTCGCGTAGCGTAGGGCGAGCCATCGGGCCTTCGGCCCTCTAGCTGATAGAATAACAGCGTGAGTGGTTCGCGTAGCGTAGGGCGAGCCGTCGGGCCTGCGGCCTTCCAGATGATAGAGTGACAGCGTGAGTGGATCGCGTAGGGCGAGCCGTCGGGCCTGCGGCCCTCCAGCTGGTAGAGTGACAGCGTGAGTGGATCGCGCAGGGCGAGCCGTGGGGCCTTCGGCCCTCCAGCTGATAGAGGGACAGCGTGAGTGGATCGCGTAGGGCGAGCCGTCGAGCCTGCGGCCCTCCAGCTGATAGAGTGACAGCGTGAGTGGATCGCGTAGCGTAGGGCGAGCCGTCGGGCCTTCGGCCCTCCAGCTGATAGAGTAACAGCGTGAGTGGTTCGCGTAGAGTAGGGCAAGCCATCGGGCTTTCGGCCCTCTAGCTGATAGAGTGACAGCGTGAGTGGATCGCGTAGCGTAGGGCGAGCCGTCGGGCCTTCGGCCCTCAAGCTGATAGAGTGACAGCGTGAGTAGATCGCGCAGGGCGAGCCGTCGGGCCTTCGGCCGTCCAGCTGATAGAGTAACAGCGTGAGTGGTTCGTGTAGCGTAGGGCGAGCCGTCGGGCCTACGGCCCTCCAGCTAATAGAGTGACAGCGTGAGTGGTTCGCGTAGGGCGAGCCGTCGGGCCTGCGGCCCTCCAGCTGATTGAGTAACAGCGTGAGTAGATCGCGTAGGCCAAGCCGTCGGGCCTGCGGCCCTCCAGCTGATAGAGTAACAGCGTGAGTGGTTCGCATAGAGTAGGGCGAGCCATCGGGCCTTCGGCCCTCTAGCTGATAGAGTGACAGCGTGAGTGGATCGCGTAGCGTAGGGCGAGCCGTCGGGCCTTCAGTCCTCCAGCTGATAGAGTGACAGCGTGAGTAGATCACATAGCGTAGGGCGAGCCGTCGGGCCTTCGGCCCTCCAGCTGACAGAGTGACAGCGTGAGTGGATCGAGTAGCGTAGGGCGAGCCGTCGGGCCTTCGGCCCTCCAGCTGATAGAGTGGCAGCGTGAGTTTATATTTTATAGTCTCAAAATTCGACTTGTATAATGTGGACAATATAAAAATTGAAACTTGATTTTCTCAATAAACCAAATTGATTGATATATTCTTTATTGTAAGATCTCTGTTATGTAAGGTATTTTATGAATAACACTTGCAGTGCATTTGAGACACTTCGGGCATTAAGGCTGACATTTTTTTAGTGTCGTATTTCTAAAAATTCAGCGGGGATTCCCCTCTCGTTACACATAAAATAATGTCCAATACGTTTACATATGTGTCGTGATTAAAGCGCGAGAGTTAAACGCTAGCATGCATAATTGTATTGCATATTACAAACAACATCTTTGATCTAGAATAAGTAGGTATAGTATCGGAAATTAACTTAACAATTGCACTAAAAACTTGAAAATAAAATAAGTAAAAAAAGTTTTAAGTTAAACGGTTTTTATTGCACCAAAAACTAGAAAATAAAAATTAGTTGTAACTAACCGTAGATGCTACTTTCTGTAGATTAGTCACGTGAAACTATTATCACTGTAGTCTTCCCAAGTCGGATGCTGAAAACCACGTTTAGCCTCTATGTCAGTGGATTAAGCGTTACCTAATCGGAAACTTTTACCAAACTAAAATAAAAACGTGGGGCGTTATTATAAAGAAACATACAAGTTCAAAATATGTAATTGTAGCTTTAATTTTGCAATTAATCATCCATCTGTTCCAACACTTCTACAGAGGTAAATAGCTTTTATCAAGGCCAGAACTAAACTTATTACACTATTGCTGTCTTGATTTCTATGTGTGTTCTTAAAGTGTATTATAGTGACTTAAACACAATTGCGTACGCCCCACGTTTTTATTTCAGTTTGGTAAAAGTTTCCGATTAACGCTTAATCCACTGACATAGAGGCTAAACGTGGTTTTCAGCATCCGACTTGGGAAGACTACAGTGATAATAGTTTCACGTGACTAATCTACAGAAAGTAGCATCTACGGTTAGTTACAACTAATTTTTATTTTCTAGTTTTTGGTGCAATAAAAACCGTTTAACTTAAAACTTTTTTTACTTATTTTATATTGGTGTCATATTGACATGAACTGACTTCAATTTCACTTTAAAATGAACGGAAGGAATAATTTAGAGTAAGCGACTGACCCCTATCATACTATCGATAAAAATACCTAAAATTCGAATACCGTTTTGTGGGGTACCTACATAAAAAACATTTCAAAAAAAGAAATATTCAAAAGAATATTGCTGTATTTAGTTTGACGTTAGACTGACTATAGGTATTTGCTAGGGATTTTTTATGTAATTTATACGTTTTTCATCCTTTCTACCAAGTCTCTGTCTCAAATTTATTCTCGGTCTCAGTCTCTGTCTCGGCCGAGACTAAAATATGGATCTCGGTCGGACCTTAGAAGTGCGCTGCGGCGATTCGCGCCGTAGATGCGTCACTACGCCCTAGGATTTTCATACAACATTTCGTCGCACTAGCGCGGCGCCCGCAAGCAGGCAGGCCGCGGCGCGCACCGCGCCGAGGTTTCTGTTATAAAAATGATAAATTTAAGTCATCCCTGATTTCAAGAAATGATTTAGATAATTTTAGGGTAGTTTTGTGAAAATATATTGTTTTATTTACTATTTTTTGCCTCGCAGGTCTGATGAAAAAAATTGTGTTTCACGGGCGGTACAAGAATTATGAACTCTCCTTCAGGCTTGGGCTTTACTTTCACAATCGTTCACAATTTTTTATTTACCGCCCTTAATACACAATGTACTATTGTTTATTTACTACGAAGCCAGTAAGTTCATATTTTTATAACACTTGAAGATTTAATATGCTTTTCATTTTTGTGACATTTTGTGTCAAGTACCCCATTTATTAAGCGTAACGTCTCGGTTAAAATTAAGTGCCAAAAGGCTTTGTTGGATAAGTACCTGACGTCACGCGCTACACTTACCCAAATGAAGAGATGTTGATATTGCTGCGTACATTAGACGCACATTTCTGTTATTTTCATTGCACGCAAAACACTCGCCTCTGTTTTAATTAATATAATTTAAGTGTTTTTTCTACTTATTTTTAATCGACTTCAAAAACGCGGAGGTCGTCAATTCGACTGCAGTTTTATTTTCACCTTTTTGCTTTTCTATTATCCTCCTGAGTCCCTGAGTCCGTTATAAAGGCCAAAATCATGCCATGTGTAAAAGCCGAGCGCTAAAAAATAAAGTTATCAATAAAGTCCCAGAGTCCGTTATAACGGCCAAAATCATGACATGTACAAAGACCGAGCGCTAAAAACTAAAGTTATCCATAAACGCCGATTGTCCGTTATAAAGACCTTAATGTTTCACGCTTAAAATCAGGCGATATTGTCGTGATTTTGAGAATCAATGGTTGCCGTCTAATCAGAAATATACCTATCTCTATTTAGCAAAGGCTATTGCCCAGTAAACAATAATATTCCGTTAAGTGTGACGTCAAAAGTCCGGCAAGATGTCACGTCACGCAAGTGGAGGTGAGTTCCATCTTATTTATTCGCTTAAATACGTTTGTTTTTGTCTACTTTTTTATGTATTCAATGAGTATTTTACAAGTTTATTATAATGTAATTACTAGTTTTATTGAAAATGTGATGTTTGAAGTACAATTACGTGTTTAATTAATTTGACCTTTGTAAAGCCCTCTCGGACTTTGTTCATAGCATCATTAAGTTTTCACACTTATTTAAAACGAGTTTTCCTTGAAAAAAATAGATAAAAATTTCATAATTAGTTATATAATGTCACAGAAGGTTTATTACAATTGTTTTTAAAATACTTAAGTAAGTTACTTTATGAGGATTCTATTGTGATGTGAGAAGTAGACTGATTTAACTACAACAGTTTTTTATTGAATTAGATATTAAAAGAAAGATTATAATGTTTTAATAACAGAATGGTTCTACGTTTTTTGTTCTTTTTTTAAATTATAGCATTTTGACAATTCGTTATGTTTTATTTTATTTTTCAAAGATATACCAGATTTCATACAAAATGACTCATATTCGCCACATCTATTATATAATCTTAGTCACATAAAAGCCGAGAGGCCTTTATAACGCCCAAATAATTTGTAAAATAAATCATTCTTAAAGTATACCTCTTAGAGTATATAATCAACTTTGTTCCAACAAAAATCTGGCAAACTCATTTTATACCTTAAAATAAGCGACAGAAAGTTCAGGACTCAACACTGATAGTGTTATAAAGGACTCTCGGCTTTTATGCGAGCGTACTCGATTTTTACCCCGGACTTTACGCTGATAGTAATATAAAGGACTCTCGGCTTTTATGCGAGTGTACTCATTTTTTATCCAGGACTCAGGAGGATATATCCAAAATTCTTCAAGAATATTTTGTAAGGTTTTTCATGTTTTTCTAGGTATCACAAACTGGATCCAGTCGAGGAAAAAATTGTGCATCTACATATAGTTAAAGGTAGCAGAATGAAAAGACGCAATTTTGATGTTATTCATGTATTGGGCTAACCTAAATAGACCACTGAAATTTTACTAAGCTACTTTGTAATTGGTTAAAATCGAATCAACCTAACCACAATATTGACGCACAGCTAAATCGTAACTGTTTAATTTGATTAACGGTATGCAAAAAGCAATTTTACGAGTGTGTCCGTGCTGTAAATAGCTTGTTCATTCACGCTCGCCATCAATCACGAAACATTCGTCGGAATGTAATCGCATGTCCGATCTATTTAAAACAGTTAAACTCAGTAATTCACTAGTTTTAAAAAATAAAACTGAAGCTAGTTCCAATGGAAAACATCATTCAATGTGCCTATTTACGTAGCATCCTACTTTTGTGTTAGTCTTATGTTTCGGAGTAACTTAAGAAATAATGCCCACGGGGCATTGTTAAATTTTTAATCAATCAATCTTAGGGTCAATTGATTAATCTAATTATTGATTTTTTTATTTATATTATGTTATGTGTATGTTATGTGTGTATTTGCCGTGTGGTGACGGCAGTAAGAATACATTTGTCACCACCCCAACTCCTCCTGCGGGTGTCGTAAGAGTCGACTAAGGGATTGAAGTGTCACTGACCATTCTACAAGATTGATGATGGGCAGCAGCGTCATCATAGTGGACACATTACTGCGATCGCCAATCCGCTTGCCCAGCGTGGCGATTATGGGCATTTACCTCCTAATGCGTCTATGCGCATAGTTAATAGGAGAGGCCTACGTCCAGCAGTGGACTAACATAGGCTAATGATGATGATGATGATGTTATGTGTATCTGTATCATATTTTTTCAATTGTATAATTTCAGTTTCGTGATGCATTGGTGTTCAGCTGTAATGTCACGTAAACTTTTGTTTTTATAAATAAATAATAATAATTAATCGTTATTATATTACGTCGGTAAAATAACTTAATGTGAAGGTGATAAACAATTGCAATATGAAGGGCAAAAAGCTCCTTTAATTACTTGAACACCAAAAAAAATACAACATAAAAAAGGACCACTCTACTAATGCCCACAACATGCTATTGCGGAGATGAAAATATGACACATTGTTACGAAAACATTTCCACAATAGATGATCCTTAACTGATGGAGTAAATTACAGTTTTAGTGCTCTCCTCTGCCAAGCGCTGAATTCGAAATGTATTAAGGACAATAAACAGGATTAGTTGTTAGTAAATAAAACATTTTTAAGCTTTCGTGTACAGTCAAGGGCATTAATATATATACACTTCTCCATACTGATCCCTTACAAATATGTCTATATATTAATGCACTCGACTGTACTATTGTCAGTTGTTTCTTTCGTTCACATGTGTATTTTTCGTCAATAGTTTGCCGTATTTTCTTAAAACTATTTCCTAACCATTCGTTAATTTCTATAATTATCTACCGGTGTCTTACCGTTCATTTCAAACGATTCTCCTTGATCTTTAATTAATCAATATCCGTGTTTACTGCCAATAACATCTACCAATTACTTATCAACAACATGTCGATTTAAGTGTTAACATAAGAAACTTATACATAGAATATGAAATACTTGACTTACGCCATAAAGTAACAGAATTCCAAAATATTATTACAAGCAATTTTCTAACATATACTGAATAAATAACCGCCCTAAATCACCCCCAATTAAAAGTTGCGATATTCTCTGTCTTATTTATTCAGTACTTTTCTACCCATATCAAAGGCAAACGCTATTCGTACTCGTATTTATTGTAAAAACAAAACAGATATCATATTTATAAAAGAAGAGATTAGGTTTCATAACGCAACATAATGTAGAAGCGGTATAAAAAACTACAGGTATCGATGTAAATATAGTACCTATACAGTGTGTGGCCTACAACCGGGGTGA
>JALPQI010006830.1:0-49434 GCA_025490895.1 Thaumatotibia leucotreta
GATACCTACCGAGAAGATGAAAAGTCTTCATATGGAATTTGAAGTCAAAATTGCAAAAATAATTCGCCATCATGAATTTAGGTCTTAAGTTTAATACGACCGTGATAAAAATTTATAGAACGCGGCCGAACCGCGGGTAAAAGCACCATCCGCCACACTTAAATCGGTTAAGGCAAACGCGAGATAATCGCGGGAAAACATTAACATGCAGTGAATAGATATTAGAACGCGGGCGAAGCCGCGGGTAACTGCTAGTAAAAATATAATACCTAATCTAAAATGTAAATACATTATAAATGTAAGACATCTTGTCACTAGATTAAAAAAAAAGCATTTTTATTTGGTGGATAAGTTTATTACCTACCGAAATACGTATGTAAAGTTTTATTCATAAAAAAAAAAATTATGGAGAGTTACAATATAAAAAAATACCATTGAGAAGTTTCCGAAACATTACGGATATTTATCATCTTATGAGAAATATTTCAATACTTATAAAATCGTTTCTGTCGGAACATCATTGCCACAAAACATAATTAAGGCTACTTACAGTTATATATGTAGGTACTTAACACGTTCCCTGTGCATGCATCACATGTGATGCATTTGAAGGTATTGATGATACGTGAATGCAGCATATATGATGCACGACCCTATTTAAATATAGGGATAATTTCAAATTTGCACGTACGAGCTAAGTTACGTTAACTTACCCGCACGTATCAGCTGTAAAAAGTGATAATTTGATAAAATTTGGTATTGGCGGACTTTCCATACTGTTGCCAGGTTATGCTTGAAATTGTATGCGAGAATTTGTACGTGAGAGGTGACACTATCGATTTTAGCTGCACATGGAACGTGTTAAGACACTTATTCTTTATTATCAATTATATAATCACACAAGGTAGATTTGCAAATAAACTACAATCCCAAGATCAAATTGTGAATTTAGGGTCAGTGTACGTCAGAACCGAATCAAGGCTACATTTAGGGTAGTCAGCCGAGAGGCTCTCCAGCAGCGGTTTGGGTAACAAGGTTATAATCCCCGACTCCAAATTTACCTGTCGAGTTTCGGTTAAGCCTAAACAGATTAATTACCGTGTCGATCGCCACGCTCGTACCTGGTAGAACTATTCGGTATGTATCTCGGTAATTAGTAATTCTATGGAGTGATAGCATTGACATTAATTTAGTGAAGCTTAAAGGATTCATGACCGATAGTAAAATACCATATGTACCATGTGTAGGTACATAATATTGAGATATATTATGTCCCACTGCTTGTCCGTTGCCGTGTGGTGACGGCAGTGCGAACACATTTGGATCGAAGTGTCACTGACCATTCTTTAATAGAAAATTGATGATGGGCAGCATCGTCAGAGCACTACGTCCTGCAGTGGACTGAGATGTATGTTCCACTGCTGGGCACAGGGGGGTTACCATGACGTACTAATTTAGGTCGAGAGAAAGTGCCAAAGCTATACGAGTTGTGTATCTCCGTCCCTTTCCCTCAGCCAAAACTGAATCGCAATAACACGTCATGGTAATCTAAAATGGCCTCCTCTCATAATAAGTATATACGAGTGGTTGAGTGGGATTGATGGGTTATAGTCCCCACGCTGGCTCGAAGCGGATTGAAAACTTCACATGTGGGTAGGTACCTTATCGGATGTATGCAGGTTTCCTCACGATATTTTCCTTCACCTAGAGTAAATCCTCGTCATCGTGAGTTCAAATCCTGGCTCGTATTGATGAGTTTTTTCGGAACTTATGTATGAAATATCAACAGATTTTTACCAAAATACCATATACATTGGTCATCATCCATCATCAGCCTATGATAGTAACTGCTGAACGTAAGCCTCTCCTATTAACTATGCGTATAAACGCATTAGGAGGAAAATACCCATAATCTCCACGCTGGGCAAGCGGATTGGCGATCGCAGTAATGTGTCTACTGTGATGACGCTGCCGCTGCTGCCCATCATCAATCTTTTATCAAATAATGGTCAGTGACATTTCAATCCCTTAGTCGACTCTTACGATACCCGCAGGAGGAGTTGGGGTGGTGACAAATGACACACGGCTCCAATAGCGGCATACATTGGTCAATTGTGAAACTATTGTTGCCCTATAAATAAATAACTACTTAATAACACCTACAGATAATATTAATTGAAATAGATATCATCTTTCTGGAATAAGCAGAGACAGGGTATTAATAAAATATAATAAATTCAATTATCCATCTGAAGGCTGCGCCAGTCTCCGTTTGTCGCAGCGGTAATCAGAGATGATTTACTGCTCTAACATTAACAAAGCTATTAATTTTACTAAATTTTCAACGAAAATGGATATACTTTCTCAACAAACACTTAAAACAAAATTAATTTGTTTTCAATTGGGACATTGTCTCAACTTTCTGCGTTTTTAATTGTTTTATTTTTTAAATACTAAAAAACATATGACATTATTTGTATATCATAGCGGTGGATATTATGTTTCATACGATTTCGTGCAAGTACTGAAATCGCTTAGCAAAACCGACATTCCACTGATATTACATTTGATATCTGTTACTGTTATTTCTATCTACATGCTATTAGGCTATATATGAACGCGGGAGGTGGGATTTGGACCCACGTCCTCAGTTTTTGCGGCTAATGCCTAAACCTCTTTGCCTCCCCAGCTCAGCCGGTGTCCGGTCAGATTTCTTATATCGTATTCATCACAGGTAAGTCACGGCAGAAACGTTGCCGCGACGCTTACTCGACCGCGTTTTTGTTTAAAAATGGTAAGGCGTAGATCAATCGAATTTAGATTTTTGTTTTCAGGCAAAGTCTACTTGTAACACACGTAACATATACATTGATAGATTCATCATCATCATCATCATCACCATATCAGCCGAAAGACGTCCACTGCTGAACATACTCATAGATAGATTATGAAAATGCTATTCAGATATTTAAGTCTTTTTTTAATTAGAACTACAACGAAAGTAGTTTCGTAAGTTGTGTGTATTGTGAAACGTGTGCCCTCCAACTTTGGAATCGTTTGATGAAAATATTACCTAAGGACAAAGTGCATTTAAAATACTGCTAACGAAAAATTTTCTGCACACTACAGGATAAAAGTTTTCGAGTTAAAATCTAGTAAGTACTCGTATTGTATAAAGAAACGACCTCTTTTATGCATGTAACATAGTTTAATTGAAACTTTCGTGAGATATAATAACCGTAAATATAATTAAATGGCTAAACTCACGTGTAACAGTCACTAGGCGCGACATGTTTCGGAGAGCCTAGGTCTCCATTATCAAGCACTGAGCCCGCGTTCACGCCAAGTGACTCACACTCTCTAAAACATGTCGCGCGTATGGACTAAATACACGTGAGTGTACCATAGTTTCTATCCATTTTTAATTTATGTATCATAGAAGGATGACCATGGAATCCTACACTAAGCATCACCCGATATTATGTTCATGGCCGTTTATTTAGATCTTTATATGAATTGTCATTAACACTTTGAGCGAGGGGAGTTCTCCGTGGGAGGTCCATTTTCGCTACAAAGTGGAAAAATCACGGGATCGGCTACGAGCGTAGCGCGTAGCACTCGTCCGCAATGAAAGTGTTAAACGAAGTTCGACATAGATATTTCCACTTGGCCGGTTTTTAAGTCTAAGGAATGTACAATGTAGAATCAAGGGAATACCTGGTTTACAAGGAGGGTATAACACCAATTACCTTGAACTAGAACACAAGGTCTTAGATTGTACCCAGAGGGATAGTAGTTCTAAGTTTGGTGTCTGTAAAGCGCGTTTGTAATGCGTAGACGGGCTAAATTCTACCGAATGTTTGATACTAGTTATCTTACATAACATCTGTCCCTTTATACGGCTGTAGATAATATCTTATGTTTGTGTTACAAGATGACTTCACGAGTTCGTATTCAAATATTTGTATCGATAGGTATGTATGTACTCTTTATCATAGAATAATACCTGTCACAGATAGTTCACATAAATCTGATGACAAACACGTATTTATAATTGGTTTGTGATATTGCATAAAGAATTGGGGTTAATATTTTTATTAATCTTTCTTAAATTATTAAGTTTCAGCATAGTACCTACCTAGATATTAACTAGACTAGTAGTCGTAAGTAGGACTTTATCATCTACATAATACAATGACGATCATGCAAATAGTGAGAACTTTGATATCTGTGAAATAGGTACTTAAAATAACAATGGGCTAAAACTAAGATACCGATACTGAAAATCGATCACGCGATTTGAACGACCCCAATGTGCATTGATTTAAACCATCACCATATTTACTCTTAATTTTTAATTACATTGAGATTTACCCATGCTGCCTATACCTACATTGTTATTACGCTATGCCATTATTACTATGAAGTACCTAGGTCCTATTAAATATACTGAATATCGGAGCTAGTTAGGTACTGTAATGTCTATTCTATGTTATCGTTACGTGATTCACACAAGCTTTGTATCTATTATTTCAATTTGCAGATCATGAATACTTTATTACAAATGCCTAAGTTAGTCTCTCAGTGAAGATATATTTCACAAATCAATTATTGTTATAGTCACACGTTTGTCTTCGTGTCTTCAGCAGTGTTATTCACTAAGGAAACCGCCTTGCTGTCAGCGCTGTGTCAGCGCTGCGGCAGCGTCGAGCTTAAAAATGGTATTCACTAATGTATTTTAAACGACACTAGTGCTTGGCGACGAATGCGGCGTGAGCTGGAACTACACTGCGTCGAGAGTTTGACGTTTAATGTACGAACTTCGTATTCTCTAACGAAAAACAGCGACGAACTCGCCCACAACCTCGCTCACATCCTCGATTCCTAATGTCAAATAAAACAGCTAGGATTTTAGACAAGGCTGTCTCGACGTCGAGCTCGTTGACGAACGCAGCGTCGAATGTGTATATAAGAGAATAGTATAGCTGAATAAATACAAGTTTTCTAATAATAAAGCTTTTATCTATCAAGCTGAATTTAAATGTTTACTAAAACTGCCTGACTTCTTCGCACAAAACTTTTATAAATGTATAAAAAGTTTATGTGATGATAAAATGAAAAAGTCAATAAAATACCCGAGATAACTATTCACGGCGTTGTATACGGCTGCAAAGCAGGAGGGAATGCATAAATCTTTATTCAGCGGCGGCCAATCGCGGCCTAGAAGGAAAATGTATTTGGGGTCGAACTACATTAATACATCAGCAGTTTATGAACAACTGTTGCAGTAAAATAAACCAGAAAAGGAATTAATGTTCGAGGAAAAAGATCTCTACAATTTTCGGAATCTACACAAACACACAATTAAAACCATTATGTAGTAGAAAACAAAAAAAAATACACAAACCTAAAAACTTGCATTATTCACGCACTTTAAGAAATAGTACATTACTATAGAAGACGGGAAACGAAGGGTTACAGGCCAAGTAGATATATAGATATGGATACGCAGCCTGTAAATCTGTTTCTCGCCGAGTTTTGTATAGTGCTTTTCTCAAACTTACCATGAAATAAAACGAACTGATTTCGCCGAACCATATATTTCATTTGTAAATATACCAATGGTACAGTATCGTAAAACATTAAAAAAAACATTCGCGCCTAACTTTTTTTTACATCTGATCGCAGGATCGCCAATCCGTTTGCCCAATTTGTTTCCATTTTTTTAGATTCGTCTGACGAATGGTATTCATTCCTAATTATGAATTCTAAAGTATAAATCCATTTCAGAGCATTTACGAGTATATACTAAACTTTACGAGTAAATAATAATAATTTATAAGTACTGTATCATTGTCTGTAGTAAAAAAACACTCCCTTTGTCAATCTTCAGATCGTCGTCGGTAACAAAGGAGGATTTCCACAATGTATAGGTTCTCATTGAACTTTTACCGTTTTGAAATAAATGTAGCTGTATAAAGCGTTTGTTTGTGATGGCAAGAAAGAGTAAAAGAGTGAAAGTCGGGCGATAATAAATGTTTTTCTTGGGTGTCGCAAAAGGAACGGGTCGGTCGCTGCGGTCGGGAGATCGAGCGGCTCGTGGGTTTAATCAATTTGTTGTTAAAAGTCGACGGGAAACGGATCAAAAGATTTATTACTATCGCTTTACTCGGGTTACTAGATCGGCTCGAGTTTTACGAGTTTATGAATCGGAAACTAAGGTATGCTTTTATTCTTAATTAAAATACTTGTTTTTATAAACACGAGTGTACCTTTTATCCTCTGACTGATTTCCTAACACCTGCTTCTAGTAAATGTTTTTGTACAACTAAAGACTAATGGCGTAGTTAGTAAAAAGTGCTAGGTGCTATTAATGTCCCAACGGCGGAATAAACCATCATAGAATGAAGGAAGTTTGAGCTTGGATTGATAAGTTATAGTGAATCCAGCCTACTTTATACAGGGCGTCCCAAAGTTATGGGACATGAAGGTTAAGTACCTTAAATATCGTAGATAGGATATTTTGCTGAAAGAAGAATTTATTTTATTTTGAAAATTAAATAATACTGCATTAAAAAAAAATCCAAAAAAAATTGGTTTTTCGAGGCCAATGCCTACTTTAATACAAATTTTTTTTCGTCATTTTATGATGTCATTCGAAAGAATGAATAAAAAGTAGCAATTTTTCTTAAGAAGCATAGTATCTAAAACTAAAAGAATAACCAAACAAGTTTGGTTCAAAATTCGGAAAAAATTAGAGTTGGATCGATTTCCGGGTGAAACAAGTATTTTTTTGAAAAACTGAATGTACTATTACTAAATTTTAAAAATAACATTAAGTCTTCTTTCAGCAAAATATCCTATCTACGATATTTAAGGTACTTCCCCTTCATGTCCCATAACTTTGGGACGCCCTGTAGGTATACCTATATTAACCGATCCATTTCTGAAGTTAAGCCAGCCATCTTAATGAGATTTTTCAAAAATTATCAATCGATTAAGATATGTTTTGATAGGACTGCCAAATGTTTACTTCTACACGGGTTTTTGAAACAATCTTTAATTTCGTTCATATTTTAATAGTCGCTCTGTCAGTTCCGTACAATGTTATTTTTTCGAAATATACCTTCATTCATCAATCCTGCTCTCGAGGACAGACATTATCATCAACCGTCTAGATTAATGGTGCAGCCGGCGGGACACTTGATCCTGCCGTCACTGCGGTGGAAAATATTGCACCAATATAACTATACGTACCCACAATGGAAGCTAGCTTAAAAACGGAAAACCGACGAATAAAAAGGATATCATGGATTGATATTTATAGCAGGTTAAACAGTTTGATATTTCCTTTTTTTTTGCTACCTTATTGTCGCCTAGTATTTAATCGTAGGTATCTCTTTCAAAAAAACAGCTGAGAACATGTTGGGCCATGCTCAGTGTAGGAGCTGGGCCGATTATGGTCAAAAGTTTTTTATACCTAAGCCTATCATGATGTTTATTATACTTCTTTGACCCCCAGATTAAAAGTTAGAGGGCGGGGGGACACATTTTTGTTTCATTCTGGATCTCGTAAATATTGACTGAAGGACCAAATTTATTTCGGAACCCTTATTCTTTTTAAAAGATCTATTCAACAATACATCATACTGTAGGATTTTAGTATAATAAAATTATAACCCCACTTTACGTCTACGTTCACGATTTTTTGTCTACATAATTTTTTTTATTCCACTAATTTGTCGGCATGACTTATACGTACCTATAGGATAACCTTTGTACCTACACCAAATTGCAAATTTCCTAGTCAGTGAGGTAAGCTGCGAAAAGAAAAAACTGACGGACAGAATGAAGGTTACTTGGGATCATGTTAATAATGAAGTAAATACAATCTCCCTGAATAAGCTCTCAGTTTATCCTGGCATTGCCGAGATTGTTACTCCGCGGGTGCTAAGTGCATGCAGTTCGCGGAACGAGCACGGTAAGAGCTGTTTGTTTCGCTTATACCCACTTACTCACTTGCCTTTCCCGGCCTTTTATACGTCCTTTACCTCTGGTTTACTTATGTGCCTTGAGGGCGAGCTGCTAGTTAAATAACACGGGAAAGGTCAAGTTAAATCGTCTAGTTCCGACTTCTATAATTTTTGTGTGACCCATTGTATCTTCGATGGTAGCTTAAGATGGTCTAGCAATGTACAAGTTGGGAACATTTACAAAATTGGGGAATATACTCGGAAATTTCCGAGAATTTTCATGACAATTTAAGTGTAAGTTCTCATTGAGAATGTTTCCATGAGAACTTATGAAAATGTGTTATAAATAATTATTTTAAATCGCAGTAAAAATAACTCATAAGGCATGTATCTAGTACGGTCCTGGCTTGATTAGATTATTTGTTAAATTGAGATTCTCGAGAACATTCTCTATGCAAGTTTCGCAACTTATGAAACTTCTCCTCGCTACAATGCTATGGTCTCGTTACAGTGGTTACTTTCGCGCTTGCATACTTATCAGAACAAACGAGAAACGATAAACACGGGACCACCATAAGCCTAGTAGTCTAGACTAGTGCCTAGGCATTAAATGGTCCCGTATTTATCGTTTGTCGCCGTTGTCACGTTTTGATAAGTATGTACAGGTACACGTAAAAGTGACGCGTAGCACGATACACGATGAAAACCATAATAAGCCTTTTGCATGGAGACACGTACTTATGAGAAAGTATGCGTATTGTAATAAATTATTAATGTATGTTTTTTTGAATGTTTGGTTTTAAATTTGAATAGGTACACGTTCATATCTATGCAAAATCCAATTTCTGTTTTGCGTATTCTACATACGTAGCCACTCATATAAATCTCATATTTTGAATGGAAGCAATTCTATGCATGTTTATTTAGCTGAACGATGCTTTGTGATTGTATTTTTAAAATGGTTCCAGGTAGTTATACGTGGTGCCTACGTTGTTTCAATATGTAAGACAAATAAACAAATATAATTGATTGATGTTTAATATTTTACTAATAAGATTTTCATGAAATTAAATTTTCATCACTAAGCAAAGTATTGATTTATGATATGAGTATACAATTGTCGAAATCTAAATAAAAAATATCTATTACGATTTCAGTATAGTTAGGTATCTGAATCGTAATAGTGCAACCCGAAAGAATAATAAATGTAAATTCAAGATAATAATATTTTCCAAGGTTCTTACCTAGATTAGTACCATACATTTATTTTAAAGCGTTCTGAGACGAACAAAATAAAATAATAATATTCTTTGATATAGTCTTGTTCATACTAAAATGGGTAAAAGTAAGATCCAGCCACATTAGGTACCGAAGCCACGTACCAATTTGTTCGATCGAAAATAGGTATTTCATATTTCAAGAGGATTGTAGCTCTTCTAATTTACTACACATTTTTTTTGTTCTGTGGTATTGCCTTGATGAAATAATCTCGTTTTGTCCACTGTGGTTAGTTATTTCAATCTCCTTTTGCTTCGTCTTAGTGGACAACTGAAGATTTTGGAAACTATCTAATCATCTTTATCTTTTTTTCTATACTACCCTGTCTTCTACTCATTTTGCAAGAGTTACATTAGATACTTTGTATTATGATATGAATCCAACTTTAAGAAAAGTTGCTAAAGAAGTAATTGGAGTGAAATATAGCTCCGCAGATACTACTTAAAGAGTTGCTTTGCGAGACGCAGACGTGCTGCGGTCTTTTATTAAAACTTTTAGACGTGGCGTGCCTACAGAGACCTCATCTTTTTATGAAAGGTGATTTAAAAATGTTTCATAAACGTCAACTGATCGTGGCCATGACATTATAAAAACGAAAACCGGCCAAGAGCATGTCGGGCCATGCTCAGTGTAGGGTTTCGTAGGTAGGTCATATCTTAACACGGATTTCATAGTAAGATACGACGTTTCGAAAAATATTTCAGAGACTTTTCTCGGGCTGCTTGTAACTTTTTTTTGTTTGTGTGGTACGAGATCATGGCGTTCAGCCACACTAAAATGTAACTTCTGCTGCCTTTAAATTTGACCAATGAGATCGCGTTACCTATTTATAAAAATCAATTCAGCAATAATTTGTGACAACATGTATTATTTACTGCACTGCACCACAGATTAAATATGTAAAAGGTACATTGCACTGGGATCTCAAACATTTATTGTGTTAAGACTTTAATGCAGCGTTTTTATTTTTTTATGTTTTTTGCCCTGGCCACTAAGAACGAACTAGTTTAAAAAAAGTCCGTAGTTATTCAAAAACGGCTGGGCCGAAAAAGGGCGGGAAATCTCGAGCAGAGCGCGCGTGTTTTTTGTACTTAATTTTAATTTTAAAGTTTTTAGTGGTCAACGCTGTGTATTTTCACTGTAAATATTATCTTTAGTTAGTTTATTTTATTTTGTACATATATTTCCATCATATAGGTAAGTTTTTTATATATATTCTTCTTTCTTCACCGCCATGGGCGATGAGCCTCCCGACCCGGGAGGAACTGGACCTCCGGTTTCCCACTATGTAGTTATAGACAACAATAAATCCGATCATGGTATGGAAACAGATAGCTCTGTATCATCCTGGTCGTCAGCACAAGGTAGGAAGCGAAGAAGTATAGGAAAGAGAATTTGCCGCCATTGCAACAAAAAAAGGAAAAGTAATAAAGATGACAAATTAAGAGATAGAGAGCCAAATTTGAACGAATGTAATTGTCAGGATACTCAATTTCAACCTCCAGCAGCTCCAGCTAAACCCGCGGCTTTGGCTCCGGCTCCAGCCTTGCCTTTGACCCAGGCTCCAGCCTCGTCTTCGGCCCGGGCTGCAGCCGCAGCTAAAGCACCAACACCAACTCAAACAAACCTAAATGCCTCTGATATGTATAGGAAACAATACATCCAGTCGGACAGTTCTCCATACATTGTACATGTACAGAAACAACAGGAATCACTAAATGACGGCACTTCAATTCATGCAGTTGCCTTTGGGAACTTTTTAAAAAAGTTGCATGTTAAAAACATAGTAAATGGAAGTGTGAAACGAATAGGGCGTAACAGGGTTTCTCTTTCATTCTCAAAATATCATGATGCTAATGAGTTCCTCAATGATAGCCGATTAACAAGCAACAATTACAAGGCATTTATTCCATCCTTTAATGTTATCCGCATGGGTGTAGTAAAGGGTATCCCTGCAGAATGGACACTGGATGAAGTTAAAGAAAATATTAGTGTACCTATGGGTTGTGGCGAGGTACTCAAGCTGAGAAGAATCAACTTTAAAGTCATGGTAGAAGGATCTCCAGTTTGGAAACCATCTCAATCAGTGGTAGTTACATTTGATGGACAGGTACTTCCGAAACGCATATTTGTTTGTTATAATGCTCTCCCTGTAGAACTGTATGTTTATCCTACCATACAATGTTACAATTGCTGTCGTTTTGGTCACACACAGACGCAGTGCAGGTCTAAACCTCGATGTTACAGGTGTGGTGAGAGTCATCCTGGCTCTTCCTGTAAGGTGGAGGAGGACCAAGCATCCTGCTGTTTGTGCTCAGGCTTTCACTTTGCCATTAATAAGTTGCGTTGTCCTGAATATGAGCGTCAAAAAAATATTAAACTCACAATGGCACAAAGTTCCTTGTCTTACATAGAGGCCTCAAAAATGCACCCCCAAGTAACTAAACCTTATGCTGATGTAGTTATGGCTATCTCTCCACCTGTTCCAACACTGTCATCAAATAGATCTCCCAATGGTCCTACTACTCATTCTTATAGGAAAACAGTAACCCTTAAACCTAGAAGCCCAGCCAAATCTCATAAAGGTTATGACTCAGTGGCTCATAATAATTTGACTAGAGACTATAATATGTCATCCTCTATGAGAAATGGTTGTGCTATTGTCGACCAACCTAAAGAAGAGACACGTGAGGATATGATACATGAACTGATGAAACTTTTAAGTACCAATAACAACAATGAACCGTCCAACGTTGCAAAAATTATGACTTTAATTTCCAAACTTTTACTTAATAATGGCCAGCAACAACTCAAAGATTCTGCAGTGGAATTGCCGCAGCATCAATAGTAAAAAAAGTGATCTAATTTATTTAATTAAGAAATTTGACCCATTTGTTATCACTCTTTCTGAAACATGGCTCAAAACTGAGTCATGTTTCAAAATTCCTGGCTATGCCTCCCTCCGTGAAGATAGGTCAGATGGACATGGAGGTGTAGCCATACTTGTAAAGAAATCATTTCATTTTTCCCATTTTCCATTATCACATCATAGTAGTAGCTTTTCAATCATTTCAGCCATTGTAAATAACATTTGCATAGTTTCAGTGTACATTCCACATCCCTCATTATCCATACTTCAAGAGATTAAAACTATAATATCGTCCCTTCCTACTCCTTTAATTATAGTAGGTGATTTTAATTGTCACCACCAATCTTGGGGGTGCATCACTTCAAGTAACTTAGGTGATGTAATATTGGATCTAGTAGATTTTTATGATTTATGCATATTGAATTCTGGTGTCCCCACACGTCGATCTGCACCTAATGAGAATCCCAGTGCAATTGATTTATCTATTTGCAGTTCTTCAATTGCATCATCATTAGCATGGGAGGTGCTTCCCTCTACTTATGGAAGTGATCATTATCCAATCCTTATAACATTCCCTTTTAAAAATAAACCTTTACATAACCGATCCCCTCTTTTAGCATATAAATTACAAAATGCAGATTGGGATAATTTCCAGAAACATCTTGATGAGAGGTTGGGTGATTTGCCTGATGTTTGTCAGAAACAGTTATTTCAATCAGCCGATGCTTTTGCCAAGTTTATGATAAAAATGGCCAATGAGGTGTTCCCCATCAAGAAGGTCTCCAAATTTAATATTTGTAGCCCTCCTTGGTGGGACTCTGAATGCACTGAAGCTGTTAAAAAAAGGAAACGGGCTGAAATAAAATACAACAATAATATGTGTGAAGAAAACTTTAATTCCTTAGTAACTATAATGAAAGAAACAAAACAATTCCTGAAGAAAAAAAAGGTAAACAGTTGGCGATCCTTCTGTGCATCTATAAACCCAACTACTCACCCGTCAGAGGTTTGGCGAAAGATTAGGATGTTCAGAGGAGCCTTTGTTGAAAACAATGTTAACAAAATTGAACCCGCAGTTGCTGATAAGTTTTTAGATAAATTAGCCCCTCCATTTGTTCCTTTGCCTAGATATTATAAATTAACCTCCGCGTCCGAGTCTGCTGGAAATGATACACAGCGATTTAATAACCCGTTTTCATTACTTGAGCTGAAAAACGTGCTATCATATGTAGTAGATTCTGCGCCGGGCTGCGATGGTATACCGTATTCATTTTTAGTACATGCTAGTGATAAAGTTTTAGGTTACTATCTCAACATAGTCAACAATGTCTTTTTGACAGGTGTCATTCCACCAGATTGGAAAATGCAGTTAGTGTTACCATTCCTAAAACCGAATAAACCCCGTAATGATCCCAATTCATACCGTCCAATAGCATTGTCTTCTGTTTTAATTAAAGTACTTGAACATTTGGTTAAAAATCGATTAGAGTGGTTCATTGAGAGTAATAACTTATTACCGGACGTTCAATATGGGTTCCGTAAAAACAAGAGTACTTTAGATTGTATAGGTTTGTTGGTGGCTGATGTACTATTAGCGTTTTCAAAAAGAGAACATGTAGTTGCTAGCTTTGTTGATATTAATTCCGCTTATGATAACGTAATAATATCTATCCTTGTTAAAAAAATGTTCCAATTAGGCGTTCCGGATGGCTTGTGTAATATAATTTCGGCTATGTTTACTGAGCGGACTGTGAAGTTAGAATTAGATTCAGATATTTTACACAGAACCGTTTGGAAAGGACTACCCCAAGGGTCAGTTTTAAGTCCCCTACTTTTTAACATATATACACATGATCTTCCTAATCTGCTTAATTCTGTATCTATTATTCAGTACGCTGATGACATTGTGTTATATTGCAGTAATAGTTCACTATTCAATTCATGTGACTTCATGAATTCTATTTTAGGAAAACTAAATACATATTTACATAATAATGGGCTAGATTTATCAGTCACAAAGACTTCAGCAATCCTATTTACTCCAAGGAAAAAGCCTATCAATTTAAATCTATCTTATTGCGGATCTACAATCGCCTTTTGCGACGAGGTTAAGTACTTGGGAATTGTTTTGGACTACAAATTATCAGCCATTGGTCACTGCAATTATATAAAGAGTAAGTGCGAACGGTCATTAAATATAGTGAGATGTTTGGCTGGTATTTGGTGGGGTAGCCATCCTTTTTATTTGAAGTTAATATATAATTCTCTCATTAGAAGCGTATTGGATTATGGATCGTTCCTTTTAACACCAGGCACAGAAGAGGCCTTTAACATATTAAATGGCATACAAAACAAATCCTTAAGAACTGTTCTGGGTGCTATGCGGACCAGTCCTGCCAACGCGATGCAGGTGGAATGTGTGGATCCACCTGCACACCTACGGCGACAATATCTGTCTGATAGATTTATTTTTAAGGTTATGCAATTCTCATTACATCCTCTAATCGCAAAACTATCTAATCTCTACCGTTGTATGCATAATTCTCCTTATTGGCGCAATAGACATCCCCCGTATATCATTAATAGCTATATTAAATTTCTGTCTTTATCATCTCCTACCTTCCGCTACATCTCCCTTCCATTGTATACTAAACATTTTGATTCATTGCTTATTTCTCCTACAGTTATTCTAGATTCCAATTTTAAGAAGGATGGAATAAGTGCTAAGCCAATCTTTAATAGTTTAATTGGTGAGAATTGGTCTGGTTGGCATCACATATTCACTGATGCATCCAAACGTTCCATAAATGGTAATGTTGGGGTTGGCGTTTTTCATAGACAGTATAATGTGATACAAAAAATTAAATTACCTCCTGAATCTTCGGTATTTACAGGAGAATTATTTGGAATTTTTAAAGCAGTTGAATACGTTCACATGTTCAATTTAAATAAATCTGCAATTTTTTCCGATTCTAAAAGCTGCTTACAAATTTTATTGAAGTCTCCCTTTAAAACAGCCAATTATCCTCTTTTGTATGATATCCGGGACCTGATGTTCAAGTGTGAAAAAAAAGGTATCATTATAAACTTTGTTTGGGTGCCAAGTCACTGTGGGATTCCTGGCAACGAAAGAGCCGACCAGTTGGCTGTGGATGCTGTTGTTTCTGGTGACATATATCCGTATAAAAACTACTGTCATGACCTGCTATTGCTCCCCAAAAGATATCTCAAGTCTTGTTGGGAGTTCTTTTGGTTTTGGAGCAGTTTGGAAACTGGAAGTTATCATTTTAAAATTCAAAGCGATATCCCTAACAAACCATGGTTTCGTAATAAAAAATTTAACAGACGTGAAATATCTTGCTTGACTCGAATGAGATTGGGCCATACTTGCGCCCCTTCTCATTTAGCCAAATTTAAAATAGTAGACGATCCTAGATGTGATTGCGGTGCTGAGGAGGCTGATATTAACCATATTATTTTATCTTGTCCGTTGTATGATCGTTCAGATTTCATGAAAAGTTTGCAATCCTTACACATTCCCCTTCCAATAGACATTCCTTCCTTGCTTGTTAATCCTGATCCTGACGTATATAACTTATTAGTCCGGTTTATCCTTCATAACGACATAAAAATATAGTTTTTATATATTTTATCATTTTGTATCCTATTATATCATATCCTATACCTTTATACCTGATTTGACCACCTTTTCCAAATTCCGATACTCCATCATCACCTTTCCCGCGTCCTATTTCCTACCCTGTTACTTGACGTTGGCTACGGGCAACATCGCCCTTAAGTCCATAAAGAAGAAAAAAAAAAAAAAAAAAAAACGGCTGGGCCGATTATGTTCGAAATAGTTTTATTTTAAAGTATTCTATAAGTAAACTATTCATGATTTTTTCATATTAGAGGGGGGGGGGGGGCACTGTCAGTAACATTACTCTAGTACATAAATCATACCCAACTGTACTATTATATGTTCATGATCATAAAAATTAAATCAACAATTTAACTCAGGTACCTATTAAAGATGCGAAGAAATTCATTTCATAATTAATTGATTCGATCTCTCGTATCGCCGAAAAATAAGCCACTTTACATCAGTCAGCTGTAGACATTATATACCTACATTTTAAAACGTTAATAGAAATTCTAAAAATCTAACAGAAAGTCATTAGATAAAACGATAAAAAAACTTATACTCTTACAACACAAAATCCGTTTTTGCGGTTTTCCAAAATACGAACGCCTGACATCTACATTTCCATTACACGTACTTTCAGAGATAGTACTTTACATAGTACATAGTTTCCTTTGGAATCTAAGCGCAAATGCTGGAGTTCCACTTTCAAGCCAATAGTGCTGCCATTCGGGAATAGTTCTACATTCCAACAGCAAGTTCTCAAACGCTTTGAGTTTTTGTCGTCGTATCGGCGTCTCGATCCAATCAGCTTACAGCGGCAACTTTTATTCGCAGCACTGTTCGCTCGCGACCGCAGAACAATTTGGTATTACTTCTGTAGGATTCGTGAAAGGCACTCTCGAATTAGATATCCAGCTTTCTGGGGCACTATAGTCGATTTCAAATATGAAGGCCCGATGCCACTCGAAACTTTTGTCATTTAATTGGTCCACTACAAATTGGCACGTGTCGTATACCGACGATGTATGCAAAAAATATCATGCCACAAAAGGGTCTGGCCAGGTATCTTTTGCTATCAATGATCCTATTGTTGACGCCTAATGAATGACTTTGTCAAGTGGAATCGGGCCTTCGTATTTGAAAAGGACTTTACCATGATCTCTTAAATGCGAGTCAGTTTAGGTTCAGCCTGTCCGTTTTTGCCAGTAATTCTATAGAACCGACATATCATTCCGATTAATCGATTAAGTTAAGTCCTAAACTGAATTGCATTTTGGAAATAGTATCCCCCCCTAAAAGTATTTGTTGAAGTATACATACACTCTTCACGTTTTAATTAGCATAGCTCTTCGAAAATTTATATTTTCGAAATATATATTTAAATAATGTAGCAATACTATCATCTTAAAAAAAGCATCTTGTAACGTCGATAACGAACATGAATACGGTTACAAGAATGTATAAGTACGAGTACACTCTTGTGTTGGCACTTGGCAACCTTTTCAGATTCTCTATATGTACCTACTGGATAATATCTAAAACCTTTTTACACCAAAAAAATTGTTGGGTATTCACGGGGACATCACGTCATATTTATTTAGTTAAGTTTATTTTATGGGTTTCCTTGTGTTCTCACGAATCTGTTAGTGATACAGTGCACTGTTTTCTTACATAATCAATCTTACAATCATTTAGAAGAGACTAGGTACTAGAGTAGGCAAAGTCAAATGATTCTTTATTCAAATTGGGATAGCAACACAAACTCTTTTGAATAGTCTGAGTTACATAAAAATCAAAAAAAAAAAAAAAATCAAAATATGTTTATTAGCCAAAAAATACATTGCATACTGATAAGTGTTACAGTGATCCCCACACTAGGCAAGGCCTGTATCGTGGGGGCCAGATCAAACAGAATTTCCAAAAATAATGCGAAGCGCAAGTGAACTAACAGGTTTTGAACATTTTAATATATCTAATATAATGTTAGGTTAAAAATTAAACTATTGGTATAGTAACTAACAGAATGAACATTTAAATGATGGGTTTGTGTACGTGATGTGTAAGTAGTGTATATATGTGTGTGTGTGTGTGTGTGGGTGAAGATAGTGTGCGAGCAATAAAATTAAAACTACTTCCGGTTGTAACCCTACACCACTGACTCCGAGAAGAACCAGTAAGGCTGTGCCAGTTTTGTTTTCAGAATTATTTTATTTATATTAGTGGCCTTCTTGTGGTCGGATTGTTACTACGCAATCGGAACAGAAAGGTTTTCCGTGTCGCATTGCATATAATTACGGTAATAGGCCTTTTCTCTGTACGTTCATCAGCATTCGTCGTTCGATAATGGAATTTTTCCTTCAGTACTTAATGGAAAAGCGTGGTTTTTGTCTATATCCAATAGATATTTAATAACGCCAATCCGAAATCCTATTTTGTACTTACCCAGAAATTCGATATGCTATAGGTAATAAAAGGTCGACTTGCGTAAAATGTTTAAAGTGGTTTCGTTATAGGGATCGCACGTCCATTCTTTGTTCGTTTCAGGAAAAATCATTAAAAGTTTTTGGAGGATTTTTTTTCTCCAATCTTCAAGTGGGGGTGTATATTTTAAAGCATGTTTTAATAGCGTTAGTGGGGTACAAAGTATATGAAAAGGCGTTTTAATTAGTGATCGTTTTATCTAAAAGTAAATTATATTACTTTTGAAATAGTTTCACCTTTGCAGTTGAGGCATATTCAAGCAAGTTCTCTTGTTCATATTTTGATTGGAATTTGATACACATTTGTTTGTAAATAAATACATGGTGACCAAAAATAAGTGCATTCTCGTTGACTGTGATGCTTTCGGTTCAGAATAGATTCCCTTGGAATATTTAGTTAGACAATTTTTTGGAAGTTTCAGAAAGGTCGTATATATCTATACCACTAATTAGAGTTCGAGGCCAAAGAAACTACGAAAATATTGGCACAACAATGAAATGTACTTACAATGGTAAATCCTTATTTTCTAAAACCAGACGTTGCGATATCTTATTAATTGGTAATTTTAATTCTTTAATTTATAGAAACAATATTATTTACTTAATTTTACGAAAATATAAGATATATTAATAAAAACTTAATTATCCGCAATTAATAGTAACTAAGTTGGCATTGCGCTTGTATCACCTCAGGTGTTAATAACTACTATAACCTACTTAGAACTACTACTTGAACTTATTTTACCTTTGTAACTTTGGCGTGAAGTGTCTATGTAAAATACTAGTCCCCGTTGAGCCCTGATACTTTTACCGTATATTATTACCTACTAAGCTACGTCACATTACCTACCTACACGTACAACACTAAAATGACTTAAATGGACGGATCTTTCCTTAAACGTTGCAATTTATCAGTGACCTTGATTTCTGCTCTCGAGAGACAATTTAAAAGCGTAGCAGGTGTAATCGTCTTAAATGAACACCTTTATTCGGAACGCAAACAAATGTCCAAACGATCGATCATGTTTTGACGGCTCACGAAATTAGAGGCGGTCTCAGGCCTATAACGATAATCGAGCCTCCTTACGGGACAGTTTGATAAATTACCTGATAGTTGCCGGTGATGCCGGCCTTTTTGTCGGATGGCGGAAATATCCAATGGTTTTTGGAAGCTTTTGTTACTTGTGCGCTACCAAACGCTAACATCTCCTTCTTAATATGACAAATCTTCTTAGTTTGTACATATAATGAAGTAATAGCATCACTGTGGCACGAAACGAAATGGTAGTTTAGCCGGTTCACCGGCCACTTTGGTTTTCGGCCTTGTTCATAGTAAATGTATAAAGCGTTGGGTGGTCGAGAACTAAATTTATCTGGCCGAAAACCCCCTAAGCTAGGAACGCTGCCTATATATATATATATATGATGTCTCCTTGGCTGTGCAAAGACTAGCAACAAAATACAGTTTTAAAAATCAGCGGGCCACGGAAAAATTGTTACTGTAACGTAATACGTCGTTTCCAGACTGTTGGTTTATGAAACGGTGGCGTTAACGAACCACATCAGCTAACTTGTCAAGAAGTCTAGCACCTTACCTACAAGTGTAGCGTGACAATATTTTGAAACCGAGATAGACTAAATACCATCACTGTTTAGTTACTAGTTACAGTTAGACTGTGTCGCGCGATATGTAGTGTCGACTGATTCCTATCCTAGAGGTTCATGCTTAGCTATCCATGTAGTGCAATAATAAAATTGCAGGCTGGAGTTTCATACCGGTCTTTAAAAATGTTCTCTTATTTTCAACTTTGTGGAACAAATTTATTGAGTACATTAGAAGGGATACACTGAATTCATTCATAAATAAGGGAAGTAACAAAAAATAAAAACATATAAATAAAAATGTTAGTCTTGATGTTGCCGGGTAGAAATGTTCGCAATATCTGTCTCCTCATGAAATCCAAATAATTGTTTCATGGATCGTGCTTTGTGCCGCGTGCAGCGTATGCACATGCTAGTGGCACGAATTATGGAAATGATGACTTTAGCCCTTAGCCATCCCGTTGAGTAGGTACATTAGAATATTTATAAATATATGTTTTATATTCTTAGTTTTAGTTTTGCTCTCATATTATGATATTTTTACTTAATCAATTGGATAGATTGTAATACGGGGAGGAACTCTATTTATCCTAAAACTCAGGTTCAACTATTTTGGTAAGAGTGCAGCTAGCTAATAATAAAGATTAGTAATTTTGGCTTTCATTAATAAACATAAATTAAATATACTTTGGCGTTCAGTGTTCTACATAATATTGCATAAATTGGCGTATAAAAGGCTTTCCCCCGGTGTTTAAAATGAAACACATAATAATATAATTAATTATTCTTACAGTTCTTGGAACTACTGCAATTACTGGAACTACTGGAACTACTGTAACTACTTTGACTATAGCAAGACGTTAAGTTGAATTAAAAATCGAAGGGGAAATTGAGGCGGCCGATGACAGGAATAATGATTTTCTTTTATATGTAAGTTAAACGATGTTAGTTAGTGTGGAGTTATAATAAAAATCCTTTCAAATGTTATAATACTAAATACAAAACAAGAGTAATTTAGACGAGAGTATCGGTTAAATTTTGAAACAACACGTCGATGCCGGGCGAAATTAACTTTCCAAATACAATCAGAACTCTGGCGAAATTGCTCGGTTTGTCTTGCCCGGGAAATAAAACAGGCGCAGAACGACAATCAGTTTGATTTCTGTATTTTTCGAATGCTGTTGATCATTTTACGAAGCAAGACATAGTTGTGAGAGTTTCAAATAAATAAATAGTTGGAATAACATACACAGATTGCCCTGACCTAGCCCTAAACTAAATACTAACGATTATATTATGAGTGAACGAAGCGAACAAAACAAAAAAAAAGCACACTTACAAAAATAAATACCTACATAATTATACATAAAAGATTTCTGGTGCAGAGGTTGGCCATAGCTATCCAACGCGGCAATGCCGTGAGTGTTATGGGCACCTTTGCACCGGAAGCGCTAAGGAGCGGATATTGACAGGTATTTTTGCCATATTTTTTTTTTCTATCTATGTACTCTATGTACCTATATAATTTTTTTAAGTTAATTAAGTTTACTTTTAAGATCTAGTTTTTTACTTTAATATTGTATTTAAGTTAATTTATAATGTAATTTTTAAAATTTCCAAATTTTTATTACTTGTTAATTAATGAAGTATACAAAAAGTAATTATACATAAATAACATACAAAGGAACACATGGATGTTAATCACACAAATATATCGATGGCTGTGTGACTCAACCTCGTATATGAAATTTTGGAGAAAATGAGATAATTATACAAAACTATTTAAAATGTTACGATTTACGTTACGACAAAAGCATTCAGCGTAAAAAATATTTATTTTGTATTTATTTCATCAAAACCCAAACACGTATTTGGTATTGAAATATTTGTTTATGGCACAACCTCGTAAATTGTTATGCTAAGTTTGCGACACAATTTTTTAGTCGTCAATGCAGAGTACCCAATACTATCACTTATATACAACTATTGATACGAATGATAAATGCCGATCAATAGTCATTAGGTACCTACTCATAAAGTATTAGAACACTCTGGAAAGTAAAATGATTACATGAAAACAGAAATACATCCTTCATAGTAACTACTGTTAGTAGTGGTAGGTGTAAGTGTCCGGACCTTTTTTATAGTTCCATCTCTTATAAATCCAACCATCATCGCCATAACCCATTAATCTTATGCATTTTATTATTTAAAATTAGTCTCTATACGCCGGCTGGGACCGGTCCTCGGATATCTATTTTTGAGCCCGTGAATGGGTTGCAGCAGGTACAACATAGCAAATTTCTCCAAAGCCTCTACGTGTTGGATCTATATCCCCACGCAAGCCTACCAAAAGACCGGGGGCCCCGTGATAAAAGGGGTCGGATAGATGTGGGAAATTTTTCAGATTCTGTCAAATTTCCCCATTTCGCACACACGCGCACTTCACGCACACTACCTCATTTTACCGACCGGGGTCATTGACCCTTAGTGATTTTTTTAATGAAAGCGGCCGAGTTTGTAATTTATCACTACCTCTTTTGAAAAATTACACTTGTCAAAGTACTAGATGGTAAAAAAGATAGAGAGGGATAGATTTTATAAGACTATCCTTGTCTTTTCGAGTCGTCTCAATGCAATGCAAAAGACAGATTTAATATATCGGGCTTGTAACCAATGCGTGTAATAGTACATTGTGCATCAAGGGAGGTAAGTACGGAATTACTAACGAGAGTGTTAGAAGCCCGACGCCATTAGGCGGAGGGCTTTTATGACTCGAGTTAGTATTCCGCTTACCGACCGTGATGCATACAATGTTTTTCATCACACTTGCCAACCAAAAAATAAGTTTTAAGACATAATATTTTTAAATTACATACTCGCATTTCTATTACTCCCTAGGGAATTTCACTTTTCTATTACTCCAGCTACGCGCGCAAGCAATGGCGCGCTTAGACAGCGAGTGTGATGAAAAATATTTTTATAGTTTATAGTAATAGTTCTCGCACTAGTGCGGCAAAAATCTGTACTGAAAATGGATTTTCAATACAGATCAATCAATTTGTTACAGTCACCATCAGATATATCCGAGCGACCACGGCACTCAAAAATATCTGAGCATGCTAATAGAGGCCTGCTCAGATATTTATGAGTACCCTGGCCGCTCTGCTATATCAGATGGCGACTGTACAGCATCGTATTCTGATTAGGAAATAGTAAGAGAAAATAATCCGCGGAAGAACAAAATTGACTTGGTTCGAGAGTATGCCTGTTTGACCAACTGGTTGTAAGGCAAGCCATTAGTCCACCATAATAAAAAAAAAATATTTTTTCTGATCGGAACACGATACTGTTGAATATAGGCCCTAAGTATTCACCTACCACCAGCTTTTATGAAGCGTAGACATTCAACTTTCTCACTGCTGTGTGCGTCAAACGCACAAGAGTCCACCAACGATTGCACATGCACAGCGCCAACGAGGCACATTTGCGAGTCCATACTAATTTGACAATTACAGAATTCGCTTCGGTGTAATGTTTGGTGAAGTAGTTTCCATGAAAAGCCAAATGAATGGAATTATGCATTACATCTGTATAATTATTATGTGACTTACCAGCAGTTATCAGGTTTTAGGGAGCTTATTTTACTAAATTAAATTGCATTAATTATAAAAATAAAAATGCACGTAGGTAAAACATTAAGACTTTTATTATTTATTATACACAATTACAACTGTAAATTGAAGAATTACAGTTAAAAGAAAAAAGTAGATCCTAAAAAATTATGACATTCACTAATTTAAATATTTGATGTCATAATATAGGTACTAAATTAACAATATCGAAATTTACCAACGCCAGAGGTGGGATTTGGAGCCTCGTCCTTAGTTTTGCCACTCGGCCACTCCAGTGGTTTAAGCATCAGCCACGAAATCTGAGGACGTTGGGTTCAAATTCCACCTCTGGCGTTGGTAAGCTTCGATATTTTTTCTGTGGTATAAGGGATCAAATATTTAACTTTATATAGGTACATCGTAGTGTTACTACCTACTTAAAAAATAACTTAAAAAATAACATTTCGTTGAGATATTATTGCAGTCTGTTTTTTTTGACGGCATCGGAAATACAATATGCTGCTACTCTTTCTCACCACTCTCAAACTGTGTTTTGAGTTGCCAAATATAATTTAGGAGTAAGGCCAGGCATTTTAAATTTAGAAGTAAGCACTTCCTAATGAGAAAATCCTGATCCCATAGACATCATAGCTGAAACATCTTTATGGTTTACATCCATACTATCATCACTGAGCGTTCATCAGAACTGACATTAAATTTCTCTTGCACATTTCACACCGATAATTGAATTTCGAGTGCAATCCCTTTCATTTTTCAGATTTAATTTTCATATAAGAAAAAATACATCCAAATTATGGGCCATGATCATTGATCTTAGCTAATTGATCCAGAAAATATTGTACATTAATTATCCGTCGCCCTGTAATTGGACTATTTACATGACTAGTACCTTTCTCTATAATAAATTCATGCTCTTCCTCTGGCGGCTCCTGGTTCCTATAATAAAAGAGTCAGATAAGTTATATTATTAGTCAGCCTTCTCCGTAGCCTACTTAGTAGTGAATGTGGGTATGTAATAATAGTGGGTTCAAATCCCAGCGAGAGCATTAAATATTTGAGTATTTATTATCAGTATTATCATAACTCGAACTTATTCGAAAAAGGGTTGATTATCTCTAATCCATGCCGAATCCAGGAAATTTCATATAACATTAAAGACTCTAAATATGGCTAGGAATACAGCATTAAAATATGTCGTAACTCGCAATGCTCGCGAGCAGCCTGTACTCGTATGTGTACTGATCATACAGGGCGTCCCACGGCGATGCACATGGAGGGAAAGTACCTTAAATATCATAGATAAGGTCAATGCGGGTAAGACCGTCTATCAGGAAAGTCCGTCCACTAACTGATTTCCGATCCTAATTGAACAGTATAAGACGCATATGACGGACTTTCCTTCAAAATAAAATATGCCGGACTTAGCCGCACTGACCTCAGCATATTTTACTGAAAGAAGATTCCTTTTATTTTAAAACTAAATAAAACAGCATTCATTTTTTTTTGAAAAACAATTGTATGAAAAAAAAAATATCGTGAGGTCGGAGAAAAAATACCTTAATTATTGTAAATGAACATCTTACTGAAAGAAGACATTATTTCGATTTACAAAAACAAGTTGAATTGCATTTTGAATTATTTCATGGTTAAACCGGGAATCGAACCCGCTACATTCGAATCGGGAATCCAACCCGCTAATGTATGATATCACATAGCTAAAATTCATTGGCCGTGTGGTGACGGCAATAAGAATACATTTGTCACCACCCCAACTCCTCCTGCGGGTGTCGTAAGAGTCGACTAAAGGATTGAAGTGTCACTGACCATTATTTGATAAAAGATTGATGATGGGCAGCAGCGTCATCATAGTGGACACATTACTGTGATCGCCAATACGCTTGCCCAGCGTGGCGATTATGGGCATTTGCTTCCTAATGCGTCCACACGCGTAATTAAAAGGAGAGGCCTAAGTCCAGCAGTAGACTATCATAGGCTGATGATGATGATATGATGATAAATTTCATAAATCCTGAACTATTATACATAGATAGTCTTCTAGAAAGGTTCAAAATGGGGTTAAAATCCAAAAACCAAAAAAAATCACATACCGACTTTTGTAGCTGTGCCTACGTTATGTACGTATCATCATCATCATCATCATCATATCAGCCGAAAGACGTCCACTGCTGAACATAGGCCTCCCCCAAAGATTGCCACGTATGCTTACAAATATTGCAACGATTAATTGAACCAGATTTTGGTGGGCCGATTGTGGTGAGAGGAGAAGTATGCTTACTTAACTTCGATAACAGTACAATAGATGAACCTGACCTGATGAAGAATTGAAAGGTATCTATAGGCCCAATTGAGCTGAAGTTTAGTATGCCTTTGGTGACAAAACTACTGTAAGGTGTAATAGTGCGGGTTTGATGAGGAGCTGGCTCCAATTTCACCACGCTGACAAGTGTGACAATTGTATCAAAATTTGACATATGTAGAATTATCGGTTTCACCACGATGACGAGCGACAATTGCAAAATACAATTGTAGAACACAATTGTCACGAGTAAACAGAGGGAAAAATGTATCAAATTATATTATTACATTTATACTCAATTTATTATCAATCAATTTTATTTCCACCTCAGCGGCTCGAGCATGGCATGGCGTGGCGGTTTTGCTACTTGAGACTAGTGAGCAATATGCAATTTTGCTGCGAGAGTGAGAAAAACTAACTTTTTATATTTCCGTATCGTTGCTTAGTCGCAGGTAATATTTTCATACTGCGGGGTGAATTACGAACTTTGAACATTGAAACTTCATTACATCCGTCACTTTCATTCCGTTGCTGAAAAAAAAAATAGATATTAAATATATCGATTCGTAGTCGAATGACGAAATCTTCGTAGTAGGCCCCCATTTTTTTTTTAAATTTTACATCTTGTGGACAGGCAAAAGCACTAGGGCATACTGCGTAGTAGGCGGCAAAAGCGTGTATGAAAAATATCGTTCGGATACGAAATAAAATTGGAGCTCGTGTTTATTTATTTATCGTATGGCATAAGTACATTGTTCTCTACTTAAATTTTTAAATTACTTAATTTGAGATAAGCAACAGCATCCGTCGAAAGAGTTAAACTTGTATTAACTTAGTACATTTCGATGCTAGTACGGAAGGTATGTCATTAGGTATTTCACGAGTCCCGAGATATCCACGACCCAAAGGCGAGTGGCAAGACTTGGGACGAGTGAAGAATAACATTTCCGCGCGTGCATCGAACGACGTTTTTCAAGACAGTTGCAAAAAATTAAAAAATGATCAACAATTTAAACAAAATACTTAGTTATGAGTTGTAACTTTGACAATGAACATTTTGACGGACAAAATGTGTTTTTCTAGCTCCAAAACTTGCATTAATAATTTAAGGGGTAATAGATTTTCCTATTCAACCAACTCAAATGTTTTTATTTGAAAATACATAATTTATAAGTAAAAAGCAAGTTAAATGTATAAATCTTCACTTTTAATAACTTTCGTAACACCATGTTCGATTATCTGTGTATATAAATATTTAAATCGTATAAAACAAAAATAAATTGTTGCTTTTAGGTAGGTACTTAGGTAGGAAAAACGCCTCTATACCAGTAATTGGAGTTCGAGGCCAACGAAACTACGACAGATGCGTTATTGTCAAATCTGTCAAAGTCTCTTATGTCATTGTCAAGTAAAGTTTTCAGGTTTCCACAACCTTTATCTTATTAATTATCTTATTTAATTAATTTATTTAAAATAATTCCTAATAAAAACATTATACACCACTGTAGTGTTTTTACGCGTTTCTGTTTAATAAGGCTGTGTGATTTTCTTAAAAACACGTAAATACCTAAAAACTTTTCTTTTCTCTTAACTAACATTGATATGACAACATTTTCTTGTAAAGAACATAAAATTACCAGTGAACACAAACGACAGCGTGCCATATTGATTAAGACAGTACATACTCGTATAACATTTCACCCAGTATATTTCATTTGGAATTTAATTTTTTGATGATGGGGTGTATAGCGAAGCTAAACATGGCTGAACCAAGTTATTATTTACCTCTGTAATGTTTTTACGCGTTTCTGTTTAATATGGTAGTCCCAACTAGGATTTTCTTAAAAACACGTAAATACCTAAAAACTTTTCTTTTCTCTTAACTAACATTGATATGACAACATTTTCTTGTAAAGAATTTAAAATTACCAGTGAACACAAACGACAGCGTGTCATATTTATTAAGACAGTATTTATAACATTTCACCCAGTATATTTCATTTGCAATTTAATTTTTTGATGATGGGGTGTATAGCGAAGCTAAACATGGCTGAACAAAGTGGGTCACCTTGTTAACAACCTACAGAAGAAAACAAAACGTTAGATCTCTATGATAATTTAAATGGAGAACTATAGCACTGCCAAAGAAATTTGTAGGTCAAAGGAATTTTACGAATACGAAATGTGAACATAAAGCACGCTACAATGTATTATTCTGCAATTTTCTAAACGTATGCAGAAATAGGGTTTTAATTTATGTGTAGTTAAATTGCTGTACCAAATGTTATTAACACATGAGGTAATACCAGCGCAATACCAACTTTGTTACTAATAATTGCGGATAATTCTGTTTTTATCAAAATATCTTATATTTACGTGAAAATAAGTAAATAATATTGTTTCTATAAATTAAAGAATTAAAATTACCAATAAATAAGATATCTCAACGTCTGTTTTTAGAAAATAAGGATTTACTATTGTATGAACATTTCATTGTTGTGGCAATATTTTCGTAGATTCTTTGGCCTCGAACTCCAATTAGTGGTTTAGTTTGACAGGCGATTCGAGAGTTTTTCAATGTTCAATATAAAAAAAACATTATTTTTAATGATAATGATTTTTTGCATTAGTAGTAGGTTTTTAGTTTTAATTCGTCTTGGTAAAGAAAAGTAAAAGCACTAGTGCGCAAAAAGAGAAAAAGAGCAATTTTGGAGCAACTGTAAAAATAATATTAAACCTAAAAAATAATATAAATCTAATATTATTTTAATCATATGAGTATTTCCTTATTCTTAAAATACAATGAATGAAGACAGCCATGATTCGTCGCGATTTCGATTACTATAATTTGGTTTTTTTTTTATTGATAACGAATATTTAAGCCAAAATTAATTATTTCCTTATATCTTCTTCTCATTTGTGCGAATTCGTCAAGCTCACTGCTACTATCACTACCAGCGTCACTACTACTTGCATGGAAAGCCATTTTGAACTAGGTACGAACACGTGTATCATCAACAACGAAAAATTACTTACAATTGTCACGCAAATCCGACACATCTTTAATAACATGTCAAGATTCACCGACAATTCTACAAATATGTCGACTAAAAATAATAATTCTTGTTTCACAACATAATTGTAATACATACAATTGTACCAAAATGCCTATCATATTTGTAGGCATTTCTATAGAAAATATTTCTTAAAATTGTAATATGTCACCTGTCGCTTGACAATTGTAGCTCTACATATGTAACTTACAATTGTAGCCGTGGTGAAATTGGGGCCTGGAGGATGATCATAATATACTGTATGATTATTATTACATCTTATTGTACTTTTGTTCGGTTCATTCTTAGAAATCGATGAATAGCAGAAAGCTGTGTCCTTACACATTGTCTGAGGCGGTTTCATTTGCCAGAGGAATTCCGTTGTCCCATTTTAATGGGGTAGACTCGTTTGACTGCGTTTCATTAGTAGGGATCGCTTGCTCTAAAACAATAAATCGTCCATTAATTCTATAATTCATTTAAAAAATTTAATAGGACGATTTAAAGTGTCCATAATGTAGCCAAAATGACAAAAAACGGAAACCTTATAGATTCGTCATGGCCGTCTGTCATAGACGATTTACTCTCAAACTGTAAGTACTACTAGAATAGGAGATCTGGCTTCAGGGATAATTCCGCCAAAAAACCAAGTACATTTTTTTTAGGTCATCTTCCGCGTCTTTTTAACATACTATAAGAGTAGATAAAAATCCAAGTAGATTTTTTGTTGATCTTGAACAGAAACAGAATCGATTGGCATAAAAAAAAGTTTTGTCAAAAAATGACCATTTTTTCGCACTTATCTATTGTTTACACACATACAGGGTTGAACTTATTTTTGGGTCAGTGAGGACAGCTACCAGATCCAGAGTAGCTACGCAAAAATGGTCTTAGAACACCTTCCTTCGATTTTAAATTAATGAAAATTGGCGTTTACAGATTTTGTAAAAAACATACAGGGTGCGAGAAAAAAATTGTCACATTTGTCGATCCAGTTAATGCTCCAAGACCTGAATAACGCAAGCCTTCAAGTTGGACTTCATATGAATCGCACAAAGACCTCAGGTGATGACTAACGGCACGAAACGTAGGGTCGAGGTAGATGGGGCGGACGATACATTATGTCGATGAGTATATCTACTTGGGCCAGCTAGTCTCTTTCAGCAAGGAAGTTTAACGCCGTGTTCAAAATGCCTGGAAGAGCTACTGGTCCATGAAAGAGCTAATGAAGGGCAACCTTCCAATGTCACTGAAGCGCAAACTAGTCGACTTGTGTATCCTGCCCGTCCTAACCTACGGTGCCCAAACATGGTCACTCACTGAAAGTCATACGTCCAAATTGAAGGTCTGGCAGCGAGCAATGGAGCGCAGCATTTTAGGTGTCACGACGATGGATCTGGAACACTACGCTGCGCTCCAAAACACGCATAGCTGACGTGGTTAAAATACTGCCAGGCTAACGTGGGATTGGGCCGGCCACGTCTACCGCATGCATCCAGAAAGGTGGGTTATTACAGCCACCAAGTGGATGCCGCAAACTAGGCGAGGCAGGCCCAGGCGGAGATGGCGGCACGACTTGGACGCCTTCGCCAACAATTGGCTAGACTTGGCACCGTACCGGGAGCTGTGGAAATCTGAGGGAGAGGCATTTGCCCAGCAGTGGGACACGTCTACCGGCTAGAAAAAAAAAACGATTCTGTCTATTTTCAGAATCAAAAGCTTGTATAGACCCAAAAAAAAGTTTTCGGCTAGAAAAGCCGCAAATCGAGATTTAAAATTCCCAATATTCCCATACAAATTGTATGAATGTTAAAAAATATTTTTTTCACGCTTATTTTTTTTATGCCAATCGATTTCATTCGTGCCATTCAGTACCAATAGTTTCTTAGGGGTCAACTTATAGCAATGTATAAAAAAGCCAAAATTTCAAGAAAACTGTTCTTATACATTTACTATGGAAAAAAAGTGAAAGTTTAATTGCATCATCTGTCACGATAATTAGTCCTCCTATGCTTAATGACAATAATACCGTGTGGAAACATTAGCTATATTCATTATCTCGATTTGCGGCTTTTCTAGCCATTACATTTTTTTTGCTCCCATACAAGCGTTTGATCCTGAACAGAAACAGGATCGATTGGCATCAAAAAAAGTTTATCAAAAATGACAATTTTCTCGCAACCTGTATGTTTTTACCAAAATCAGTAAACGCCAATTTTCATTAATTTAAAATCGAGGAAGGTCTTATAAGACCATTTTCGCGTAGCTACTCTGGATCTGGTAGCTGCTCACTGACCCAAAAATAATTTCCCACCCTGTCTGTACACGGTGTAACGTCAGCATTCCGAAAGATTTTAATGCTGGATTCCTGACCATATTTAGAGTATTTAATGTTATATAAAATTTCCTGGATTCGGCTTGGTTTCAGAGATGATCAAACCTTTTTTCGAAATAAGTTTTTCGACGTAACTCGTCATTTAACTTCTTTTGGATTACAATGCTATCACAATGTGTTCTAATATTACCACACTTTTTGCCTGACAATCAAAAAATACGAATAGACTTGACGAAATAACCTCTACCTAAAAAAAAAACAATTGAAATAAATAAAACAAATTGTTGTTATGATAAAAAGTACTGGAAATGTTAAAAAGTATTCAAATCGGCCTAAAAAAAAAAGAAAAAAAAGTTTTTTTTGGTGGAATTGATATTATTAGGTTTCATAATATTTTTTGTTTATTTTGATGTCTAAAATGCATAGTTAAAATCTTTCGCAATGCTCGCGTAACACCGTGTATATTATATACCTATAAAAAAATAATACTTATACCTGCAAATGGAAATAATAGGGGTTTATATACCTACCATTTGCGGGTTGTAACGCACATACCTTATTTTATTTCTTGGTATAGACGAGGTCAGTGTTCGTTTATTTCTTTTGTTCCCCATTTGAACAAAGCTGAAAACTTAGGAAAAAAGTGTTAAAAAATCATAAGAAATCAAAAGACTTCACTCAAGAAAGACCAACCAACCGAATGAAATAATAGTAAAGGGTCATTCCAGGTGAAATCAACAAATCGGTGTGCTGCATGGTTTCTGACTTGAATGAAAAAAATTGAGGATATACTTCATGGTGGCAGAAGTGCTTAACCACCATCAGTTTTCTTTCTTATCCTTTAGTTCCCAAGTTTTGCCCTTTCAAAATTCAGAGTGGGGTCATTGAATTCGTGCTTGTGGAAAAACAGGCATAACTTTTTTTAAATAAAAGGTAACGAAATAATTACTTGCCGTTTTCATCTTGTAAAATAAATATAAATGTGTTAGAGGAACTACTTGTAATAGAAAAATATAAATGAAAAATTTATATGACCTTAAACTTTTAAATGCCTATGAATTCAATGAGAAAATTTTGAATTAAATCCAGGCGATTGAAATTGACTGTATATGTATACACCATGCCTGTTAATGAACCGAAAAAAATTAACCACGTATTTCTAACTGCGTTTACAAAATATATTGACAAAGTAATAATTATTTATTATTTCGTTACTTCTTATAGAAAAAAATTTGGTCGGATTTTGTACAAGCAGGAATTTGACCCCACTCTTAACTTTGAATGGGCAAAACTTGGAAATTAAAAGATAAAAAAGAAAACTGGTGGTGGTTCAGCACTTCTGATACCATGAAGTATATCCTCAATTTTTTCATTCAAATCAGAAACTTTCTCCTGTTCCTCGCTATAGTGGGGGAAAAGTTACACACGGGTGCAAATGTATTTTACTTCTCTTAAGTTAAAACACTTGCTACCAGTGCCGGATTTACCAGTAGGCCAAGTAGGCCATGGCCTAGAGGGGCAGATTTTAGGGGCGGCAGATTTGGCAGCAAAAAAAATTGTTTTGGTGTCAATAAAATAATATGGCAGATTTTACAAGCGGCAGAGTAGAAGCGAACTTTTTTCAACTTCGGCCGGTGCGGCAGAATTATACAGGATGGACCATAGTACCAACATCGAAATATCTATAAAATAATGTATCCCCTCATACAAAGTGAGTGATTAGTACAGTTCAATAGCATGGAAAAGTCAATTTTAACCAACATACTCCTACTGTGACAGATATAGTGGTAGATTAGAGTTTATACGAAGAAACTGGGGTTGTGCTTTATATGAAAATTAATAACAATATGCGACTCTACTCTTACCACACAAACTTTAGAAAGTGGTCCTTGAATTTGCAAAATAAAGAAGTTCTACAAAAATTAAAAATACGTCTGAGCATTAAACCATTTAATAAATTTCAACTAGGTTTTTAGAGTTAATTAAAATTATTTTTACTACGCTCATTCGCAAACAACAAATAAATCAATATATTGATTTAAATTTTCATGATTATCACTCATTTTAATGACAAACGCGTCTTAATCGTGTAAACTTACGTTTAATTTTATCCTGACGTTTCGGGGATGGATGACATCACACCCGTGGTCGCAGGCAGACTGGTGAGAAAATGTATCAACACCTTCGAGCTGCGCGGGTTTTTCGGACTACCCGCACTTGGTCTTGATTCGTACTTCTCGCCCGAAACGTCAGGATAAAAATAAATGTAAGTTTAAGCGATTAAGACTCCTAACAAAAAGCTTCGTACATTAGTAAAACTAAGGGAATTCTGAAGTCGTAGGAATTAGCTGGCGCTTAATCTTTGTGTCAGGTATTTTCCTAATTGCAATGTATAGCGATCGGAAAAGGAATCCGCGTACATCTCAAAAACACCCATGAACAATTTTCTTGCGATCAAAAAGAATAAAAAACTATAATGAAAGTTTTTGAAATTACAGCCTCTTAATCTTTAATAGAAAGAATTTACGAAATGATAAAATCAGCTTCGCACACTGGAGGATAAGAGAATCGTTCCCATTTGGTAGCTGGCCACAAGATAGTAAAACACGTTTCTTATTTCGTAGCTATCTACCAAATATGGCTACCAGATGGTACCAAAATCTGAAAAACAGTAATTGTAACGTTCAATCATTAAAAATAAATCTGGGAATAATGAAACCTTCTAATCAATTGGAATAGCGTTTTTTATTGTAAATTATTTATAGTGCGCTAACAGACGACATTTCAGTATTTTTTAAAATTAAACAACAAACATAATTAAAGAAAGTTACCTGATTATTAACAATGAAAGAAACAATCAGAAAAAACGTCGCATTAATAATGGAATTTAAAACGTATGTTTCAGCGCTTTCTTCTTTGAGTAGTCTACTTCGAATCAGGAATATTTTTCTGACATGGAAGCCAGCTATAGCTATGAGCTAAATAACCTGGCTACAGGATGGGAATAAAAGTTGTTTTCTATAATTGTTAATTATCAGATAACTTTAAGGCCAAATAATAATGTTTTCTGGTTTTATTGTAACATTGATTAATTTGTTGTTTGCGAGTGAGCGTAATAAAGTACTAAAAAAATAATTTTAATTAACTATAAAAACCGAGTTGAAATTTATTAAATGGTTTAATTATGCTCTGACTGATTTTTAATTTTTGAATGTTAGCACCTCTTTATTTTCTCAATTTAAGGACCGCTATCTAGAGTTTATATAATTATTAATTTCCATACAAAATACAACCCCAGTCTCTTCGCAAAAACTCTAATCTACCACTGTATCGGTCATTGTATGTTGGCTAGGCTAGGCGTCTATCCCTCCACTGTCACCCCAGCTAAAAGTTCACATACTGTACAAAGTAAAGGTGCGTTCAAACCAAAAGAGCATTCGCTGTTCTATCCCCCGTTCCACGAAATGAACCAATCACGTTTTGTGTAACGATCGAATTTCGTAGAGTGGGGGGTTAGAATAGCAGGCTCAGATGGTACGGTCACATAATGAGACGAGATGATAGTTACTCTGTAAGAACCGCCTTAAACATCCCTACTAAACCCCTGGGAAGAGGAAGACCTCCCGACACATGGTGGTCCAATATCAAGAGGGAGATGAAGCAGCAGAACATATTGCCTTTGACAACCCAGGACAGAACGTCCTGGCGCCGCCGTACAAGGAGACCCGACCCTAGATAAAACTGGGACAGCGGGAAGGAAGAAGAAGAAGAGGGGGGTTAGAATAGCAAATGCTCTTTTGGTTTGAATGCAACTTAAGAGAAGGCCTGCTACCGCGAACACCGAAGTTCGTAAATTTCGGGGATTTGTCTCCGTCACTCTAATGACGCCTTCATTGCCCGAAATTTGAAATTTGCGGATTTCGTAGTTCGCGGTAGGGATGCTGGATTTCCGTTCCTGCCACGAACGCTCCGGTAGTACGCACACACGGCTGTGAAATGAAATACCTGCCAAAGTGTCCAAGTGTTCCTAAACGACTAATGTATGAAGCTTTTTTCCTAACAAATTATTCAAATTAGCACAGTGGATAGGGGCGGCAAAATATAAATGGCCTACAGGCGGCAAATTTCTGAATCCGGCACTTCTTGCTACGCTCCGGTTTCTATTTTAAAACCACTCGCTTCGCTCGTGGTTCAACTATGGAATCCTTTCGCTTGCTCGTGTTTCAATTTCATGCTCGCGGGTAAAATACAACTTTGCACCCTTGTATAACAAATAACTATTTCTTTATAGAAGATTGATGATGAGCAGCAGCAGCACAGCATCGTCACAGTGGACAAATTACTGCAATCGCCAACCCTTTTGCCCAGCTTGGCGATTATGGGCATTTACCTCCTAATGCTGCAATACGCATAGTTAACAGGATCATCTTGTATATTATTCTATCAATTTATCGGCCGGATTAATATGTACACATTTCAGTTGCAAATTTCTAATTCTAACGGTCACTCAGTTATGCTGCGGATAGACAGACAGATAGACAGACAGACAGACAGACATAGCGAAACTATAAGGGTTCCTAGTTTACTACGGAACCCTAAAATCTCGTGTCGATTTAAAACACTCCTTTCAGTCGTGTTTTATTTTATCGCCAACCATTATTTTTTTTACACTTGTATCGTAACGTCATCCATCATCATCATCATCATATCAGCCGAAAGACGTCCACTGCTGAACATAGGCCTCTCCCAAAGATTGCCACAATGACCGATCCTGCGTCACCCGCATCCAGCGGACCCTGGGGCAAGAAAACCTAGCGGTTAATTCCGAAAACGTTAACTTACAAAAAAAACTCTCTTTTGTAACCCGATTTTTTTTTGACCTATTCAACAATACCCCATACTATAAGATTACAGCAAAATAAAAAAACATCCCGACTTTACTTATAGGGGAGGTGCCTGAATATTTTTTAATATATTTTATTCTACCTCTTTTTCGGTGTGACTGATATGGAGGTGTACCTGTACCAAATTGCAAATTTCTTATACTAACGGCCTATGAGCTATGCTGCGGACAGACAGACGGAGAGACGGACAGACGGACGAAACTATAAGGGTTCCTCGTTTACCACGTAACCCTAAAAAGGTTGGAATTAATTTTGGGTCTATATCGGGTGGATTAATTTTTTTATTTCGAAAAATTTGTCGCCTACCAACTTTACGCCGAAAAATTAATGGCCTAAATTGTTACACATATATAGGTATTTTGTCGTGTTTTGCCGAAATTGTTGATCCTAACTTGGTTGTTCCTAAATATCGTTTGTCCTAATGATTTTCGTGTCTAATGTGTATGTATCGAATAATAATTGTGCATAATTGTGATGGTCCTACTATTTAATGTACTAATACTAACTACTATAACCGAACGACCTTTAAAAAAAAAAATTCCTTAAACTTAACCCTCCCTTAAACCACCCAACCCTGTTGTCCAAAGAATTTTAGTCATCAGACCTAGGAACCGGTCGACGAAGCCCCGCTGCGCGGGACTTCTATTTCTGATCTAAGGGATAAAAGGTACCTAACGAACCTATCCAGGTTAGAGTAGGGGAGGTACAGATTCATTATTTTCTAACACAGGGGGCTTAGCCCCCGAGCCCCCCTTGTGGGGCGCTTCGCTCCCCCGTCGCCCCTTTTTCGGGTTTACAAGAATGAGGATGGGTAAACAATTGATTAAAAATACTTAAGTATTTTATAGACTAAGCCTTTCTCTCCACCTTTCCTAGAAACCTAACCATTCCAAGTCGGTTTTACCTTGGCTTATCATCATCATCATCATCATCGTCATCAGCCTATGATAGTCCACAGCTGGACGTAGGCCTCCCCTATTAACTATGCGTATAGACGCAATAGGAGGTAAATGCCCATAATCGCCACACTGGGCAAGCGGATTGGCGATCGCAGTAATGTGTCCACTATGATGACGCTGCTGCCCATCATCAATCTTTTATCAAATAATGGTCAGTGACACTTCAATCCCTTAATCGACTCTTACGACACCCGCAGGAGGAGTTGCGGTGGTGATCAATGTATTCTTACTGCCGTCACCACACAGCCATCTTACTGGCGTCACCACACGGCCTGGCTTATTACTTGAACATTATTTTAAACCATTCACCATATTGTTAATATGCTTTTTTCAATGAAATTTCGGACATAACAATTGTAGACGCAAAGAAAATTTACTGTTTGAGCAGTAGGAAACAATGAACATTATGATTATTAAGCTTTAGGTAATTCGACGTTCGAGTAATCAATATTAGGATAAATATAGTGTAGGTGTTTTAAATGTGTATGCGCAAAATAAAGTAGGCTAAACGAGTAGTATGCCATTTAACACAATGCCAAACATTCTCGGCCAAAAAATTTTAGGACAATCGACGTTATGCGACACGTCAGGCACCCCTTAATTTTATCTTAAAAATATACTCTTCAGACAAAGTTTCGGTTTAAAAACATTTTTTTTGTACACTTGTTTGACGGTGAACACTGTCACCGGCGTCGAAAGTGTTAAGGGATAAATATTTAAAAAAAAACGCTGAAATCGATTTGTCTTATTTTTTATCAGCAGTTGGAATACGACGTATCAAGTCAAGGAATCTTTCAAATCACACTATTTAAATACAAACTTTCAACTACCTCTTAACCACTTTAAGCTTTAAATTTTATAAAATGGTTTCTGATTTTGTATACAAATAATTATACATATAAGTAACCTTCTGTAAAGGTGCCATCTTTCTAGCGCTAGTAATTTACACTAAATTTATTGTCTACCTTAGTCTCCTTAAACAAAATCTACACCCCTACTTAACCCTCTCAATCATGAAATTTCCCTGCACTCTGATATATTATTGCTTTTTTCGTATTTTACTTAGTAAATCTCCTACAATGTTTTAGGTCTCCAATCGTAACTTTGCATCCCCTTGTTATAAAAATACTTTTATAGGAATTATCATAGCTTTAAGTTAAACTTCAACCCAATAAAAATTGTAATCCCCTTTTAACCTTTAAGAAATGATTAAATTAAATTTCTTGTACTCTTGTAAAATACCTTATTAATACTAAAGTTTCAAGTTCCTAAATTAAAATAAATTTGGATCCCACCTTTGCACTCTTATCTTACCAGAAAAAAAACCGCTTATACACGAAGTTTGACATTGTCATTCAAATGAACAATAAATTGAGTCTCTAATTGTTTACATTTATTTTTACCAATGTATAAAATACGCAATAGAATGTCGAATTTACAAGAATATGTTTGTAATTTACCATTTTTGGAGTTACCTATGTCACATAAACGTGTACGAGTATTTGCTCGTGCTATGATCAAAACATAGTACCTACCGAAAAAAAGCAACATTATTATTAGGTACTTTGTTTGTGCAATATGCAATGCATATTCACAAAGTCATTCATTCGTTCATTCATTCATTCAATGCAACACGGAAGTTACCTCTTACCTACATGTATCCTAGGTACCTACTCGTAATGTAGGCACGAGGTTAAATAAAAACATTAAAATGTATGCAAGGTACCTACGTCATTTTTGCGTTACTATTAAGAACAAGAATTCCCTCGGTTCACCAAGGAGCAGTTCATGACAGCCTTCGTTACCCTTCTGCCACTGACGACGACGACTGCGACTGGTCTGGTGACGTGATATGATTAAATCTTGTTATCCACATTGTAATCCACACTCCTTTTTTTATACTTTAGAACAACCTGTATATTAGCAGCTCCTGAGGTAATAAAAAACCGGCCAAGAGCATGTCGGCTCATGCTAGGGTTCCGTACTTTTCGGATATCTCAGAAAATATTGACTTTAGAAAAAAACTTTGTTTGAAAATCTCTTATTTTTTTCAAAGACCTCTTCAACGATGCACACTATAGGATAACAGCAAATAAAAAAATCATTCACACTTCACCAGGTTAGATACCCGATTTTTTTTTTCTATTTTTTATTTTACCACTTTGTCGGCATAATTAATATTATGTATATCTGTGCCAAATTGCCTAGTACTAACGGCCACTGTGCTATGCTGCGGACAGACAGACGGACAGAGCAAAACTATAAGGGTTCCTAGTGTACTACGGAACCCTAAAAAGGTACAATAGTATGAAACCTCTTTTAAAGAGTAGCTTACATAAATACTCTACATTTAGTTCCCTTAATTCCTTAAGGGTTAAGGAACCTACCATCTAAACTGGTCTTTGTCCAGAACTTGCTCCATAACATACACAATCAATCAGAAATATCTGCCAAAAGTGAAACACGTGTCGTTAAGGGGTTCCGTTCTGGTCTTTATCAGCAGTTCCACCTACTCACATTAAAATGCATAAATGATAATGCTTGATGTTTAAATGATAATACAGAATCCTAAGGATCCTAAGGAAACACCCCATCAGAACTGGTATTTGACAATACCATAACATTACACGACCATCTTCATTGCTTAAAATGCATAACCAGTTACACACATCATACAAAACACCAAAGTATTCCGAAGTTCCGTTCTAGCCTTCATCGGCAGTTCCACTTCCCTAAGTAATTACTTATGCGTGTGGATGCATTAGGAGGTAAATGTAAATCGCCATTTCAATCCTTTTTCGACTCTTGTGACACCCGCGGGAAGAATTGGGGTGGTGACAAATGTATTCTTACTGCCGTCACCACACGGTATTTGTGTACACAAACTATATATCAGTAAATCCTAATTACTTATACTATAAAAAATGTAAAGATTACTTACTCACTCTTTACGTCCTGCTTAATATAGACTCTGAAACAACCAGTAATATGTCAAACGTTTATCTACCAAAAGAAACATCTCAGAAGATGAGAGAAATTGTCTCAGTTCAGTGGATAAAAATCTAAATGGTACATTATACTATAAACGGCTAGTATTAAAACTCTAAATGTCATACGAATAAATTTAGAGTTTATCAGTTTTCATATTTTTATTTCAAAAATAATTTACTTTCAATATTTAATGTACTGAGAAGATGCGGCATATACTTTCTTACCAAGAAATCGTGGCCGCAGAAATCGCAGTGGCGATGAGCACAGATTTTATTCCACAAATCAACCATTAATTAAAGACTCGTATCACTTTGAATATGTGTACCTACTAATATAATTATATAACAAACATATTCTATCTTTCTTATTATTATTATAACTAAATCGACATTCTATCGTTTTGACTTCTAGCCGTCACATGTGTTTTCAAATGACGTATTTTATTGCCAGAGTATAGAAAATAAACTCCATTACTCCAAATCGTATCCGTAAACTTTTTTCATTTTTAATCGTTTTTGCGAATGTAACTTATACGTGTTCGGTAGTATTGAGTTTTATTCAGAATCAGTTGTTATAGTTTTCTTGTGTTCCGTCATAAAAATAACAAGAAACTGAAATAAATGATGGGGTTCGAAAGAATTTCTTCGTTCTGATTTTCCCTACTTATTTAAAGATACTTTGAGTACTGGCATCCCTTGACGTATATGTACATGATTTTATGTCGTTTTCAATGTCAAAAAGAGCTGTCAACGGGAGCGATTTGGCGTGCGTCTGACCCCGAGGAGGCGCTCGCGCCATCTGAGTCAAAATAGAATTTTGACTCGTGTCGCCATTTGTATGGAGAATAAACATAATTTTAAATTAAGGATTAAATTTCTCCGTTGTCTTTAAGAGGAAAAATATGAATATGCCCTGATGCACTAATTCAGTTATCTGGCTTTTAAATTAACACGAATATTTTATGCCCGTTAAAGAAAAATATGCATTGCTCCGTGTTCGAAAAATATGCAATTTTTTGATTTTTCGGTACATTTAGAGCCGATTTCTAGGAAATTCATGTAAATTTAAAATATAATATCAATTGGAGCCTCTGCATGGGTTCTTTCTGAATAAGCTCATGTAAGAAATATGTTTGTAGAGTTACATTTACTTAACAAATTCTTTGTTCGAAAATAGGTCTAAAACGACAAAATCGGGAATCCGACCCTTAACGCACCACCTGATAAAAAATTTCGAATTATTTATCTCCAAGTCATCAATTAATACAATGTTTAAAAGCATGATATATTATACTGTTTCGTGCAATAAAAAGTTTTGTTTTTCTAGATTTTCTAGAATATAATAGAGGTCTGCTGCATTTAAATTATTTTTGGGTGCACTATTAAAAAATATTAAGTATTAATTTCAATGAACAATAAACTAAAGTATAACTTCCCTACTTATAGAAATGTTATCAAATTCTGTATCAATTAATTATGTAGGTATATTTCTTATTTATTTATAATTGAATAGCGCGGATCCATAGTAAAAAGCATTTTGTACATTTATATAGTAAGCGTACTGGTAGTGGTGATTAACTCCGCCATTGTCGCTCCCAAGCCCGAATGTGAAAGAAGGAGGGTAGGTAAAGAGGTGATATAGACTGCCGTAATTTCGCCAACGCCGAGCCACGGGCGGCGGTTAACTATCCCGTACCTGGAGAATAAGCAACCATGAGGAATTAAATATCCTCAAAAAGGACTTAAAAACCTTGCAATGAAAAAGTACACTAAACAATGGCCCCCAGATCCCAGCAGTTGCACTATACCGGGCTCTGGCAGCAGCCATGGTTACGGTGCGACAGGGGGTGCGAAGAATCACTGGGAGGGCACGAGCTGCCACGATAGAGCGAAACGGCTAAAAGTCGCACAAAGGGCGACGGAACGCTCAATGCTCGGGATCTCTCTAAGAGATAGAGTGTGGAATGCGGAGATCACGCAACGCACGAGAGTTACAGACATCATTGTACGAGTAGCCAGCTTGAAGTGGAGATCGGCTGCCCAAAGTTGAAGTCAAGTATGTCCATTTTTTTCAGTTTTTGTTTTTTTGAATATTTTGAAAAAGGAACCGAAAACGCATTTTTCTGCATCAAAAATTTTCTTCTATACCCCTTATTTTTGAAGTTATAGACAAGAAATGTTTTCAGCTTTGTCGAATTTCCCTCAACATCTACGCTAAAACCAAGCATTTGGTCCACATCCAAGCTGGAAAGCAGTATCTCTAAATGAGATAAGTACTTGAAATTCAAATTGTCTCTGGAGATGCTTGATTTCAGCGTTTGGCTTTTAAACTAACCAGTCGTTTATACGTATATTTTAAGATTTTTAAGTAAAAGCGGAAGTCATTTGCGTCCTGCCTGTGTGTCCGTCTGTATGTAACAGCGGTTTCTGTTGTAACTGTTTATTGTACGTCTATGAAATTTCAGCTCAAGGTATAAATTGTGTGTTGCTACTGAGTTTTGAATATAAATAGCAAAATAACATTTTTTTAAGGGGGGGCATCCCATACATGTATCTAAATGTCAAAAAATGTTTTTTTATCCAAATGTTAATTTGTAATACATCATATGATAGGTTTTTTAAAATAAGGCTATGGTTTCTTTACCAATAATTTGATTAATGGAATACTTTCAGAAATAATAGTCCAGAAAGTCTAAAAAATATGAAAAAATATCAGAAATATGGGACATGATGCAATCTACTCGCAACATGATTTTGAACATATTCGATCTAGTTGTTTTAGATAATTCGGCAAAATACGTTTTATAACAAAAGCAAAAAGTCGTAACTGCCTCATTTTCCCCTACATTTTAGTACTCATTTTCCCCTACAATGCAACAAACCTAAAATCAAGCATGTCAGACTTGCTTGTTTTTACGTTGACGGTTGTTCGTTAATTTAAGGAACGTAAGGACATTGTTTCTCTGTCTGTTGAACGGACTATAGAATTGAGTGCTATTGAATTAGATAAATTTATTGTTGTATGTGTGTACAGGCCGCCTTTAAGTAATTTTGAGCAATTTGAAAGTGTAATGGAATCTGTGCTTCATAAAATATCAGTTTGCGGTAAGAAGTTACTTATATGCGGCGACTTTAATGTAAACCTTTTAGAAAATTCAACAACAAGTACAAGATTGTTGAATCTATTTAAGTCTTCTAAACTCAACCACATTTTTATGGAGCCTACTCGTATCAGTGCAACTAGTGCGACTTGTATTGATAACATTTTTACTGATATTTTTCCTGTTAATAAAAAAGTAATCAGTAATTTAGAGTTGAGTAAATGATCTGTCATTTAGGTCAATTAATAACGTTTGAGACCATCAGGAAAAATAACATTAGAAAACAAATTACTTTTGTGCCAGTAACCACAAGCCGTGTTGAACGAATGAAAGAAAGTTTAGTGCAGACGCTACCTACTCTGTCTTCCAACATTAACTCCAATGACATGTATAATTCATTCTTTCACATTTTTATGAAACATTACAGCAAAATATTCACTTCCAAAAAGATTGTGGTTGGTGGTGCATCTGCTTTTAGTGAGTGGGCAACTGCGGACTTGTATGAACGTAGACGAGCACTGTATGCATTGTATGAGGAACGGCGGTTTAATACGAGTGATGAATTTAAAGAACACGTCAAACAATATTCTAAGAAATTTAAGATTGATTGTAATAAAGCTAAGCGCGATTATTTGTCCCAAAAAATTAAAAATAGTTCCGACATCATTAAATCAACCTGGAAAGTGATTAATGCGGAGACTGGTCGATCAAAGCACAGATTCCACGATCCTAAATTAAAAATTAATGGCAAAATTATAGAGTCAAGTTTAGAAGTAGCAACAGAATTTGAGCACTTTTTCACCGATATACCAGTCTCCATAACTAAGGATTTAAATTCATCACCCTCGGCTGCCACTATATTATTAAGAGATAACGTCCCTATGTGTAGTAACGACTTTAATTTTGAACATATTCAAATCTCAGATGTAATAAAGGCATTTAAATCCATCAATGTCAAAAAAACTTCTGACCTCTGGGGAGTCTCTGTTCATGTCGTCAAATCCCTTATTGAAATCGTAGCACCTGAATTGGTAGTAATATTTAATCAATGTGTTGATTGTGGTGAGTTTCCTGATCTTATGAAACATAGTAAAGTAACTCCTTTATTCAAATCCGGTAGCACTTCTGACCCCACTAATTTTAGACCTATATCTGTGCTACCAACGTTCAGCAAAATCTTTGAAAAAATAGTTTTATCCCAATTAATTAAGCACTTTAACGTAAACAATTTAATGCATAACAAGCAATTTGGTTTTACTCGGGGGCGCTCAACATCCGACGCTGGTGTCGAATTAATTAAACAAATATTTGATGCCTGGGAGGAATCGCGAGATGCTTTAGGTATCTTCTGTGATTTGTCCAAGGCCTTCGACTGCGTTTGTCATGAAACATTGATCAGGAAGCTAGACCATTATGGAGTTAAAGGATCAGCGTTAAATTTACTGGAATCTTATTTACGCGGTAGAATACAAAGGGTTGATGTGAATGGACAGCGATCGCCGGGGTCATTGGTCTCCATGGGTGTACCACAGGGATCTATATTGGGGCCTTTCCTTTTCCTTATCTACATAAATGACTTGCCACATCTCATAGAGACCCACCATGACATAGTATTGTTTGCTGACGACACCTCACTTATTTTTAAAGTCAAACGACAGCAACAAGCTTGGAATGATGTAAACAATGCTATTTCGAAAGTAGTAAACTGGTTTAATATGAATAACTTAATGTTGAATGAGAAAAAAACTAAATGTATTAAATTTGTTACAAGTAACGTAAAACATCAACAGGCTAGTATATTTGTGAAAGGTGAGGAATTGGAAATAGTTGAAAGTACAGTCTTTCTTGGTATAACACTAGACTCTAAGCTTCAGTGGGGTCCTCACATATCTAATCTCTCGAATAAACTGAGTTCTGCAGCTTTTGCAGTGAGCAAGATCCGTCAATTAACTGACGTCGATACAGCTCGGTTAGTATATTTTAGTTATTTTCATAGCATTATGTCGTATGGCATTTTATTATGGGGCAGTGCTGCCAATTCAGAGACTAACACTATTTTTGTTCTGCAGAAGAGGGCTATTCGAGCGATATATAAAATGAGCCCTAGAGACTCACTTAGAGATAAGTTTAAGGTTATTAATATAATGACATTGTATTCTCAATACATCTATGAGAATATTATGTATGTACATAAAAATATTATCAATTTTAGGAAAAAATGTGACATACATAATATTAATACTAGAAACAAACATAAGCTCGCAGTACCCGCCACTCGGCTCCATAAAATTAGGAAATCATTCATGGGTAATTGTGTAAGTTTTTATAATAAACTTCCAGTAAATGTTACTGAATTTTCAGTCAACAAATTTAAGAATTTTGTAAAGCGTAAACTTATATCTAAAGCTTATTATAGTACACAAGACTACATGAATGATAAAACACCGTGGGAGTAATTTAGGATTTAATTATTAGTTTGTTAAAGTCATGACATTCAATTACGATAATTTACGCTTGGAGGCTAATTTCACGTGTATATAAGAAGTTAGAGCGGTTAGTAGTCGTTTATTTATTAAAAATTACACTTAACAGATATCTTGGCACAAACACGTATAACATGTTAAAGTAAATTATAAATATTAGATGTCATATACCAAAGAAAAACGACCAAGATCACCTATGTCCGAGGTGGGGATCGAACCCACGTACTCAGCTTTCGCGGCTGATGCCTGTACCCCTCGGCCACTCGGTCTTAGCAACCACCGGTCAAATTTCTCGGGTGTATGCAATCCCTTACAAGGCTAGGCGCCTTTGACCATTCTCTAAGGGCAAGCACTAACTATATGCCTGCACCTCCTATTAGAATACTTTACAGTTTTCTAGAATAGCTAGAGAGAGATGGTGCTGCCATCTATTGAACATATTGTGAAACACAAATCAAATTATTTATTAACTAAATATTTTGATTTGTACTTTTAATTTTTCTCCAGTAGTCACACTACTTAATACTATATAAATTATAAATATTAGATGTCATATACCAAAGAAAAACGACCAAGATCACCTATGTCCGAGGTGGGGATCGAACCCACGTACTCAGCTTTCGCGGCTGATGCCTGTACCCCTCGGCCACTCGGTCTTAGCAACCACCGGTCAAATTTCTCGGGTGTATGCAATCCCTTACAAGGCTAGGCGCCTTTGACCATTCTCTAAGGGCAAGCACTAACTATACAGGGTGTAATCGTTAAGTGTGGCCACATTTATAAGGCCATAATTCCGTAAATATAACAGATATCAATAAACTTTCAACTGATATCGAAAGTGCATTACCCAACGAATAAAATTGCATTAATAACTTTTTCTAAATAGATGGAGTAATATTAAAAATACTAAGTTAAAACGCTCCCATACATTTAGTATGACGACTGGCCTTAAAAAACGTCGGGTGTCATAACAGATAAAACTGTTAGAGATTCGTTATTTGTACGAATACATTGTAATAAAATAATAATACTACCGTTTATGAAATAATTAATCTAACATTTATTCCTAAATAAAAAAATATTCCTATTAAACTACTCTTTGAATGAACGTTTACGTACTAAATGTATGGAAGGGTTTAAAGTTAATATTTGAGATATTTCTGTTTTTATTTAAAAAAAGTTATTAGTGTAATTTTACTCGTTGGGTAACGTACTTTTGATATCAGCTAGAAGTTTTCTGATATCTGCTATATTTACGGAATTATGGTCTGGCAACACTTATCGATTACACCCTGTATGCCTGCACCTCCTATTAGAATACTTTACAGTTTTCTAGAATAGCTAGAGAGAGTGACCGGTGGTTGCTAAGACCGAGTGGCCGAGGGGTACAGGCATCAGCCGCGAAAGCTGAGTACGTGGGTTCGATCCCCACCTCGGACATAGGTGATCTTGGTCGTTTTTCTTTGGTATATGACATCTAATATTTATAATCAGGTACAGGCATCAGCCGCGAAAGCTGAGTACGTGGGTTCGATCCCCACCTCGGACATAGGTGATCTTGGTCGTTTTTCTTTGGTATATGACATCTAATATTTATAATTTATATAGTATTAAGTAGTGTGACTACTGGAGAAAAATTAAAAGTACAAATCAAAATATTTAGTTAATAAATAATTTGATTTGTGTTTCACAATATGTTCAATGTTAAAGTAACTTACGTGTATAACACAAACTCGTAGAGACATTATAATGGTCATACACGACTTCAATACTTATAAATTGACTATTATCAATTTGGTACACATTACATCGTCGAATTCCTTATCTCATTATAAAAAAATATTTTACTTGTTCAGTATATTAAAACGAAATAAAATAGTTTTTACGTGTTCTCCTGAAGTAGTTATTTTTCATATACGAGGTTGAGTCACACAGCCATCGATATGCCTTTCAGGGTTTGATCCCGGCACTGCCAGAGTAGACATAGTCACTATCAACTTGGCTACGGAGACCTATAAAGACCTATAAAGGTTAGTAAATTTAGACAAAGGTTGTGTAGTAAACTCATAAAAAATAACTACGTTGTAGATTTTTATTGCTAAGTGAAAAGTGCTTTGCGATTGAGTGAGACAATACTAAAGGAATTGTAGTTAACTACCGCAGAAATGATCATTATATAGACATTAATAATTCCATTAAAATGTTTCCATTTAATTGTATAACCGCTAATCCTACTCAGGTGGATCTGGAAAGATTTAATGAAGACCCATCAGCTTATTAAATTATGAAAAAACTAGCCCCTTACAGCTACAAATTGCCAGAAAATCATGAACTGACAGCACTATGGATATTACTTTGTGGTTTTGAAACTGCCTGTAAACATCTCTATTATTTTAGCTTCCACATCCTCGTAATTATATCTGCAATCTTCTAACGACTTCGAACTTATATGTAAAAACTGCTTTAAATGGGACAAAACTACGTGAATATTCTATCTAATTTTGCTTATTAGATATTCAAGTTGTTATAACCAGAAATTTAGAAAAAAAGCAGATTTTCTTTTCTATTTGGATACCCGTTTCCTTAAAGTTTGAGAAATAAATAAACAGTTATTAATAGTAGTACCAATCTGTGTCCTAACAGCTTGGTAAAATCAATATAATTAATTAAATAACTGTTATAACCACTTGAACGTCCGATGATAGCATATTATCCAAACAAAAAAGGCAGTAGACTGTTCGTGGATACTATACTATCCCATAAAGTCGAAGGAGACACAGTTGATTATATCGGCATGTAGCGAAATATAGAGGCATTATTTCCTGATTCCCTTGTTGCAACAACGTAGCCTAATAAACTAGTTTGCGCTAAAAAATATCGATGGCAGTGTACGCTCGTTACTCAGTCGATAAAAAATTATAATTATAAGTGTTGTGTCAAACTGCCGTGCAATTGTGAATGTTTGCTAAGGACTCCTAGTTATGTCGTAAGTATTTCACGTTAATTTACATATTTTTGGGGTTCTTATACATACAAATGATCAGGAACGTGTGCTCTATACGATAATGTGTATCATCTTAAGTTTTTGACAGTGTGATACCTGTCAAGTGAGTTTAAAATATGAAGGTTATTTTTGAGCTGGGGTAGTAAACGTTTATAGCCGTATTATTAGTAATATAACACCATGTTTAGTGAAATATATAATAAATATTGACGAGTGGTTTATAAGAAAGAGATTAATATACTTAAACATAAGAAATATATCAAACTACGTCAGGATTCATCAAAATATTTACGGTGTTTTTGTATCTTGGTGTATTTGTTGGAAGGAGGAGGTAATCTAATTAATTTATTTTGATACTTTGTTGAAAATTATATGTGTTATTTGTGGTATCATTATAAAGGTGAAATAGTATATTTTATTAATATGCAATAAAAATAAGGGGTCATCGCTCAAAATTTCCTGTAATTAGTCGTCAAAGAAAAATCTTTCTTATTTTTTTACCGATGTCTTAAGTTTAACCTTGATTATAGTCAAGAATCATTAGGTATTTTACAATGACTATCATTGTTTTTTAATAATTGTACTTTCATTTATACTCCTGATTTTTTTTATTATTATACCTTAAGTAGTTTAGAAAATATAAACGTTTTTGTAAAATTTTGTGACTGCGCAGCGCGGGGCGTACGTCGCTAAAAAAACCCGGACAGTTGACCGGAATATGGTCGCGCGGGGTGGACGTTCAAGTGGTTAAAACAGCAACAGAAAACAACAACCCCAACTACTGCACTTTCTGCGAACAAACAAA
>JALPQI010006831.1:0-58546 GCA_025490895.1 Thaumatotibia leucotreta
GTGATGTACGTAATAAACAAAAAATCAAGTTATCAACATAAATTTATTTGATGCCGCTCAACCTTAGGAGTAATCGACACTCAATCTTTCATTATTTTTTTTTTCAATACACCCAACCGAAGACCTTCTTAGCTTAAGATCGGACTAGTAGGTATCTAATACCAGTGCGTAGTTTCCTGTTAAAGATCGGATCTCCAAAAATTCTCCGAAAAATTCACTTTTTTTTAAACGTTCATAGCTCACGACTGAGCAGTTGCTGCATACTAGCGAGAGCATAATATTGCCAGTGAGGAAAAAAATACTACTATTTTAGTACCTAGTTATTGCGGTCATCCGATCTTACATTAGATCCGATCTTAGTCGGGTACACTCGAGTAAGATCCGATCTAATGTAAGATCGGTTATTAAGTATAACTAGATTCGCCAAACAAGTTGTTTTACATCGTACACACTTTCAGTAGTCGTACAATCAAGTGCAAAAATAAGTATCGAAAGAATCCGTTCATAAATATGTTACGACGTTCTTATTACACAGAATTAGAGTGCACTGGGACATATTTTTGAACGTTTTTGTATACCCTTTATTTTGTCTTCGACTGTACCATGAGTTGGAAAGTAAAGGATACGTTAGGTTATACTCGATATATAAATCATTCTACCGCGCTCGCCTTGACATATTGGACTGAGCGCTTTACGCATCGGGAAAAACGCTCCTGAGCGCTTTACGCATCGAGAAAAACGCTCCTGAGCGCTTTACGCATCGAGAAAAACGCTCCTGAGCGCTTTACGCATCGAGAAAAACGCTCCGGCTCGCTCGCACCAATAAGCAAGTACGAGCGGGATGGATCAAAAATAATCGCGCGACTGCGACCATATATAACATGGACGTCTAACGCCAGCTCGAAAATGCCCCCAAAAACAATTGTTCAATTGTGCCAAGATGGGCAGGACATAGCGCTTTTCTTAACACCGCGTATATTTCGGCGCAACATCTTTGACAAATGTTTATAGAATATAGCCAATCAAAAGTTTGATGGACCAATCACAACTAGTTTTAAATGGCGGTTTAAATTTTTATAGGTTGACATTCAAATTCATTACCGTGATGCATTGAAGAGGGGGTGACACTTGTCAACTAAAATTTAGGCCCGTTTTTGATAGGCAATTTAGTATGGAGGGTGGCTTCCATGTTTTATTTGTTCGTAGCCGCGCGATAATAACGTAGCGGCATCCCAAGGTAGGGCTACTGGTCTAATATCGCGTTTGACGACAAAATGAACGCACCCTTGTCACGGCTCCCGGCTTGTTCATTTGCGTCTGACGAAGATTTATAATTAATCTGTACGCTTACTAAGTACAGATTCTGTAACAAGGCAAATTTGCATTTATATTCATATTTAATGTGGTAGAAATGCCTGAGAGACCGAATAGAAATAGGCAGTTTGAAGTACATTTAACAATATATATTGTATAAAGCTGCGACCATGTATAAACTAAACATGGATGGACGTTAAAGGCAAGCCTAAAAATTTGAGACAGCCTTTCATAACGGTTCACTATTGTCTTGTAGAATTTTATTTGTCGTAAATTCGATTCGCAATGTAATTTATGGCAGACGTGTCATTTGGCAGAAACACCTCCAGTATCTGGGGCACGTTTCTCGAACGTTTGTAACTTGTAATACAACTGGAAGCCTCTTTTTAACACTATTAATTAGTTGGACTTGTAGTACAAGTTACAAGCTTTCGAGAAATATTAGGCCCCTGGCATGAGTAATTTCGCAGATTTTTCACATTTCATAATGTTACATTGGCATAATGACGATGCACATAAGTCTTCTAAAGGTGCGTTCAAACCAAAAGAGCATTCGCTATTCTAACCTCCCACTTCACGAAATTCGATCGTAACACAAAACGTGATTGGTTTATTTCGTAGAATGGGTGATAGAACAGCGAATGCTCTTTTGGTTTAAACGCACCTTAAGCGAATAGTAATGTCGCAGAAAATATTATTGCACAATATTTAGGTGGCATAAAGTTATGAACCCAAAGTCGCCCCCAATTTTACTTTAGGGTCGCAGCTCTAACGTAACCTAACTCAGTGATCTGGCCAAAGTTATCGGTTTTGAGCCCATGTACCATTTTGTTGCAGTTATTCCTCGTATTTTCAAATTGAAGCTCCGCTCGGTCCTCTATTTGTGGCCACAACACAAACCTAACCTAATCTCCAGTTTTCGGTTCTAACGTAACCTAACCCAGTAACCTGGCCCACTTTTCTGCTAGCTGAAAACAACTATTCCACTTCAATAGTATGCTATAGGATTATTATAGGACACAAAATTCTGCTAAAGCAAAATCTATAGTAATATTATAGGACACAAAATTCTGCTAAAGCAAAATCGTTCGAATTTACATCTGCTAAATAATGTGCTGCGATGTATGTCCTATGCGTGGTAATATACAGTGTGTTAACATGATACTGGCTTTTCTTGAAACCGAGGAATGCGATGCAGATTTTTAGCCAAACCGTGAACATTATTCGATTCTAAATGCTCATTTTAAAAGTTTCTAAGAAAAGTTAATTGGGAAGCAACGTACTGCAAAATGAATCGTTAATTCGCACTTGACAATGGCAGATCACAGTCATTAAGCAGTACACGCGTTACATTGATCGTTCGGAGGAAATAATAATTAATTGTACAGTCAACTTAATTATTTGTCAAATGTTAATAATTGAAAACGATTGCTAGTAATGCGTCTTATTTCGCATTTTCGTAAAAGCCCGGGTCATGATAACAAAGTCAAAGTCAAATGATTCTTTATTCAAATTTTATTAAATTAAAGCAACTAACTCTTTTGAATGGTCTAACTTACATAAAATTAAAACTACTCCCGGTTCTAACACTACCCAACAACCCTACAACACTCTGTATAATGCCAACTACATAATATATACCGTTGTACAAAGTGATCATTCGATTGAAAGTGTTTCTGCGAAGCATGTTATTCCGAGTGTATTTCTCAAAATTATTCTGCTAGATGAGGGTAGCCCTTTCACAACATGCATGTTCGAGCAAGAAAACAAGCTTTTAATATTCAAATATTGTTTCATTGTAATGTGGTACTGTTCGTAAGTTTCGTTCGTCTTTTATGATTTAAGTATGCCAATTTTTTTAAAGGCAGATTGGCTGTAAGAATTTTATTTAAAATTAAATTTTAATTTTATAGGTTATCACTTTAGCTTGGAGTAAGAATTATCGTCAGAATAAAACTAAAGAAATAATTTTTGAAAGAACATACATTTTATCTAATGTAATAGGTAGGTTTGACTTTTTTTTATTTTATTGCATGAGTTTGCAAAAATTAAATTACATTTAACCACATTTTGAATATCATTTATTTTAGTCGAATTTTCTTTAGTCAAGGCATTAGTTCGGGATAAATTAATAGTCTAGCCTATTTGTTCAGGAGGCATGAAAATGGTTAGTAAATAAGACAACATTTTAAACATATTCAAAGAATTACGATACAGAAGATGATCCAAGAAATTCAAAGAAAGTTTGCTGGTGGTAGGACCTCGTGCAGGGTTCGCCCGGATAGCTACCACCGTCTTCCCCGTTAACCTAGTTAGTACTGTGTTCCGGTAGGCAATCCATCTAAGTCCTCAGGGTAGGCAGCGCATAGGCGATTTTTTGGTCACTATGTCCATGGGCCTCAGTTCGTGCTTTCCATCAGGTGGGCTGAGAGCTCAGTTGTCTCTTCGTACAATAAAATAGTTATTTGTTATACAATGGTGCAAAGTTGTATTTTACCCGCGAGTATGAAATTGAAACACGAGCAAGCGAAAGGATTCTATAGTTGAACTATAAGCATAGTTTACTTTGTTACTATTTAATTTCAATGTTATAAGACCTTTTTTTAATGCCTAGCTTTTAAATGATATATCTTTTTATCTATTCTGACAATGTAGCTCAACTTGACTGTAGTGGCCCACGAAGCTGGAGGTTTCGGGTTTGAATCAGTTTGAAGACATGTTTTCGTGTATTTTCTGATCTCCGGCAAACAGCACTTTGCCGGCCGCTGCGCTAAACTAAGTTGCCGCCTATATACTCTGTTGAGCAGAAAAATAGTATACACACCTCGGCCGTTAAATGGGAAAGCCTCGGATCACATGTTTGTCTACATTTCATACTTAAACGGCCTTGGCATGTAATCTACTATTATCACAAAAACATGTGGTTCTAAGTCATGAATGTTTTCTACATACATAGGTCACGGTCATCAGATAAGTTCTGCAATATATTTATATGTATTTTCTGTTTTATATATGGCTATTTGTTGCAGAACCTTATCTAGTAACCTATGTATTTAAATGTGTCTGTCTATTATTCGAATACCTAGATATTGTCTCTTTATGCCTTAATTGCTATAATTCGTACATTCTCCAATACTGTTCTGAAAACTGTCATGTAGCCAATTTGGAGTTTATTTACGTCTACTTCGTCTATTTGATCTACAACTTGGAATCCAATTCCCAGAGTTCCTGTAACATCTTCGTTAACACCATTACGACTAATAACCTCTCATTAAGTCGGTACGGCTAATGAAGTATGAAATACTAGGTATAAATACTAGTCGGTAATACTCGTACTAGGTAATTCATCACGGCTATACTTGACATGTGGTGACAGCAGTAAGAATACATTTGTCACCACCTCAGCTCTTCTTGTGGGTGTCGTTAAGAATTTGAGAACCGCTGGTTCATAGGTACTGTTACGCTGAATATACTTAACGACACGTTGGTCGATAAAACTAAAATTAATTCTGAAGAATAAAAGCTAACAAGTGAAATAATTAAATGAATTCAATATTCTTTAAACTAAAAAGTTTTAACAAAACAATGAGGGTTTTCTGAAATGACGTTCACCAGGGCGGCAGCCTTGCCTAAGTCGTGTAACTTAGGTGGAATTTGCTGAATACTTACGAAGCTTGTCGTGGCTATGTCGTTTAACTAGAGATACACGACTTAGCCAAGTTATGATGTGTTAAAAATCGAGTTACACGACTTTTGTGACAGGCTCGTACACAAAATTGGTAAACAATATTAAAATAACTATCTTCGTGGTAGGTAAGGCAATCGAATCAAAGACGATACCATTTGTGACCCTAATGTCAAATGAAATGGACATTGAACTCTGTGGGGTTAACTTGTATGAATTTAGGACAATTATAGTATGTTTGTATACGTCGGATTTCAGTAGGTTTAAGAGGTGTATACGTGGCCTTGAGTTATTGTTACATGAAATAGTTCAGGAATATCCTATAGATTACTCAATAGTAGTAATGGGTGACTTCAATGTAGATCTTCTTCGGAATACTTGGCAAAAACGCCAATTGCGCGATTTGATGGGTCAATATAACCTGTGCCCTATGCATGAGTTGCCTACTAGGATAACTGAAGTAACTAGTACATGTATAGACCATGTTTACTCGAACTGTAGTAAGGGTACCTGGGACGTACAGGTCATAAGAAGTCGTCTTAGTGATCATGATGCTCAGATATTCCATATGAAAACCTCTTGTGATAGAACTGTTAAATTGCCAGTGATTAGAAGAAATATCTCAGCCCTCAAAACTCATAATTTCTTAGAAGACATGTCAAATCGTTCGTTTTATTATTTATTTCATTCTGACATGCCACCTTTTGACAAAATGAATCATTTAATTTTATTAATTAAGAGCACATTTGACATTCACTTTCCTTTTAGAAAATACCCACAAAATCAAAGAAAAAAGATCAAATGGGTTGATGGTGACATAATGATTGGAATGCAATTTTATGATGATATTAGTAATCTGCTGGAACGGTTCCCGACTAATCAGGATCTATCGGATTTTGTTAATAGATACAAAACATTTATAGATAAGTTAAAACAGGAAAAACATTCTTCTTTTATTAACGGTCAAGTACAAAAAGCTGGAAATGTTAGCAAGATGTTATGGCGTGTTATAAACATTGAAACATGCAAAAACCAAGGTAAAACAGATCCAATAGACGTTTTATTAATGGCAAATACTGGGTCGAATTGCGGTCCGAAACAACTGGCGGATGAAATTAATGATTATTATATAGACTTGAACAAATCGGAATACAGGCAAATAGATATGGGGAAAGCTCTAGTCTTTTTGGATGAGGCCACTAAGTTAGTACGGTCTAGACTTGACATTTTCCTTTTCTCAATTATAGAAATTAAGCAACTTTTAAAAGCCTTAAAATCGAAACATTCTACAGATTTTTATGACATGTCAGCAGACCTCATAAAAAAATTGCCTGATAATGTTATACATATATTTTGTGCCCTTCTTAACCAATGTGCCATTATTGGGGAATATCCCACCTCTTTGAAGATAGTTAAAGTTACTCCTGTGTACAAGGGCAAAGGGTTAAAAGGGGAAATTAAAAATTATCGTCCTATTTCCTTAGTACCGGCTTTATCTAAAGTTGCTGAACTGGGGCTTTGTAATAGGCTGATGGATTACTTTGAAACGAATAAGTTACTTCATGATCGCCAATACGCATACCGCCGCGGCAAGTCTACGGTTGATGCTGCGCGTGCAGTCTATCAGCGTGTACTTCAGTACATTGACCACAAAAAAATGGTTGCAGCGGTATTTTGTGACTTGTCGCGTGCGTTTGATTTGGTTGATCATGAATTATTATTATATAAATTGCAAAGGTATGGTGTACAAGGTAGTCTACTAGATTTCATTAGATCCTTTTTAAAGGACAGAGAGCAGGTTGTATCAGTTGACGGGGGGGCCACTAAGTCTGGGGTGAGGACTCTTGACGACTGTTCTGTCCCTCAGGGTTCAGCGGTTGGGAATTTCCTCTTCTTAGTGATGGTAAATGACCTCATTCATTTATTTCAAGATGGGGATTTTATTATGTTTGCTGATGATGGATGCGCTATTGTTACAGGTGGCACTTTTCATGAACTGAAGGAGAACATTCTGATTACAATACTGAAGTTGACAAACTGGTTTCAAGTAAATGACTTTTTAATTAACCTAAATAAGACATCTATAATGCATTTCTGGTTGCGAGGGGTGTATCCGACCCCCCTTGACATTAATATAAATAATACAATCCTTCCACAGGTACAGGAAATGCGGTTTCTTGGTTTTGTCTTTGATAGTGGCTTAAAATGGGATAAACAGATTGATGCACTTAGCAGTAGGCTATCTAAAGCGACGTTTGCTCTATCTCGACTTGCTCCTGCTTTATCAAGTAAGAACCTCCGTATGGCATACTACGCCTATGTAAACTCTATCCTGGCGTACGGAATTGACCTGTGGGGACTCGCGGCTGATAGGGATAGGATATTTTTGCTGCAGAAAAGGGCTATTAGAATGTTATCTGGGGTGCCGCCATTTACTCCTACTAAAGAATATTTCCGTAATAACAAAATTTTAACAATGCCGTCTTTATACATTCTGGAGGTAGCTAAATACATGTATCTACACAAGAGTGAGTATGTTTTGCGTCGTCCTGAACAGCGTAAAATTGATAGGGACATAAAATCTGTCTATGTGAGGCTCGCTAAGACTTCAAACTCATTGGCGGTTGTTGGCATTAAAATTTTTAACAGCCTGGATCGTGAGATCAAAGAGGCGACTTCTTATGACCAGTTTGTTAAGAAATTGAAAGCTTTCTTGATAGAAAAAGCATTTTTTACGGTTCGGGAGTTTTATAGTAAATATAACATTAAATAATTTGCAGTCTGATATTTTAGTGGCATTTATGTAAATTTTTATTATACTTATGATTGTTTGACATTATTGATTTCTAATTTGAATTGCAATGTATTAAGGTTATAATATTTTTATTGGATTTATGTAGTAGGTTTTATTAGTATGGCTAGTTGATTAATAATTGTGACATTTTATATTCATTTAATTAATTTTCGTTATTCTTATTATTTTTTGTTAGTCTTAATTTGAAATGTGATGTAATTAGGATTTTGATTTTTATTGATGTTTATTTAGTATAGTATATTTTATTTGTATGATTAATTGACTATTGACATGTGTTTTTTACATTAAAGATATTGAATTGAATTGAATTGAATTGAATTGACGATTTAGACTTGTAACCCTTATCTCATATAATTCAAGTTAACCGACATGTGCATGACACGGGAGAGGAGATAATATCTCTATGTTTCGGCGTCAGTGATGTATTCATATGTAAAACCAATGTTTATCGATTACATGCACACTTTTAATTTTTTCATGTATCCTGTATTTTCACCCGAAAATTGTTAAACTTCCTTTTTTTGATTTTGCTCTAAATTTATATTTTTCTTTGACACGAGCAGGTAAAGCAATTAGTTAAAATATAACATTATATGCTGTTTAAAATGTGATTTGTGACATTAGTATCGATACCGCATTTTTCAAGTAATAGAAGAATGAAGTCCGCTACAAAAAATACCTAAGGACTTTGTTCAGGTATTTGCCTTGACTCAGTTTTGCACCGAACTACAAAACGTCTGTTACTAATAACAAGAAAAGGCTTGATTAAAATAAATGATTACTTATCAATGGCCATAAAATTCCTTACTTTAAATGAATTACTGAATTCGGGAGTCCTACGATAAAATAACATAACTGGAAAAATAAATTAAGGGTCATTTTACAGTCTTCGGCATAAAATTACGAAAAATAAGAGTAAATCATTTGTAAGACAGCTTTGTAGCAGCACCAGTAATATCCTGCGTTTACCTCTATGTATGCATATTTTGATTGTCATCAAATTATTATATTTTACTGTACTAATATTGACTCAGTTATGCTAACTGTATATAGTGAAAGTTTACAGTATCAAACATCCTGTTTCTAAGAATTCATTTCTACGCAGAGGAAATTGTTTCATGTTTTAAGGTGCTACCACACTGCAGCTAAAAAATGTCCTCGTTTTTTAAACAGTGGTGTGAGGAGCACGGTTGTAACAATGATAAAACACTATTTTTATTTTTTAAATATTATTAACAAACCACTAATAGGTAAACTTTTATCAATAAAATAATACTTACGTTTTCCTACTGCTCTGATAACAGAATTGCCTCGAGCCGCATATATTTATTCGATGTTTATGTTCGTTACTTGTATCAGCTAGTTTCTCTGAAGAACGTACCTATATCGGAACTTGTAAAAAAGCAAAACGATTTTATACTCTATCTTTTCCCTTTCTTTTTACATTTATAAGCACAGTTTCATATAAATGTTTCTTGTTTTTAGAATTCCGTGCCTAAAAAGGAGAAAAATGGGACCCTTATAGGATTACTCGCGTAGTCATCATATCAGCCGAAAGACGTCCACTGCTGAACTCCCACAAAGATTGCCACAATGATCGGTCCTGCGCCACCTATATTTACATCGGCACAAAATATGTAGGTCACAAGAGCACCCGCAACTCGCAACCATAATTATATAGTCAACCTTTCCACTTAACAAAGTAGGTATATTTTTTATTTTTTGTGATTTTCTTGATTTAGTATAAAACTAGAATGAAGACACAGAAGACAAATAAAAATACATATTATATTAAATTTTTAAATAACAATTCCTTTGAATTGGTAAATGTCAAATAAAAAAAATACAGAAGAAAAGTAAAGTATCATATTTTCATAAGCATGTATTTTGTAACAACATGTCACAAGTTATAAAAATAATTAATAATTTAGTGAGTATAAAATTAAACAAAGCTTAGGGATTAAACTTCACCATCACTATCATCAGCCTATAATAGTCCACTGCTGGACGTAGCCCAACTAGCAAAATTTCGTCATATAATCGTCGCGGAAACGTAACATATTCAGGCTTTTAGCTTATGAAATTGGTCATAAAAACGTAATAATTACGTTTATATAACGCGATTTGGGCCCATATTACTCAGCTTTTTAGCCATATAAAAGCCATTTAACTGAAACTGCCACCACTTAGTAGTCATATAATAATCATCGCCGTGACCACTTTATAGCTAACTAGCTGAATAATAGCGACTTATATAGCTTTTATATGACTTTTAATCATATAGGAGCCACATAAACGTTGAGTTAGTTATTTATTGATCATATAATTGCTACTTATATGCCAAATTTGTGGAATATAAGTGTCCAGCGAAACTAAACAGAAGAAGGATTGACAACTTGCTCGTGCATATAATTTTGTTAGTGCTAGCTGGTGTAAACAAAATTAAAACACTTAATGCCATTGAGTATGTTTTGACAGAGCTATCTAAGTAATATATGACCATGTTATAATTGGCATTATAAATTCTACCTAATGGTGAAAATGTATTGCGAATACCATTTTACTGATAAAGTATACTATATTTAGTAGTAAATAATGCACGCGCCACTTTAATTATTAGTTATGAGAATATAAATTAAATAAATATTTTTAATTATTACGAAGGAAACTACTATATGACATGTATACGATTAACATATCATATAACTGCTTCGTATTAGTTCTTATATAGCAAGTTTAGTGGTTTAAGCGCCATGACACCTACAGGTAGATACGTTAATCATATAAAAGTAACAGCTGAAACCAAAAAGTTCTATAATAGCAATTATTTTTCCATTTACTCGAGCATAGGTCATATAAGATGTAATTATTCGACAAATAGTCAAGTAAGCGTCATGTAAAAGCAGGTTACTCAGCATTAATCTTATATGACTCTTTAGTCATAAAAGATGTCGAGATGCCGAATAAAACACTTTTATAAAACAACATATATAATTAGCTGTTATATGACTTCATTCACAATAGTCATATAATAGCAACTGCGTTACGTTTACTCGACTTTTTCTCACAAGTCATAAGTCAGCCATATAAGTTTTTGCTACTCGGCAAAAAAGTCATATAAGCGTTTTATAAATGTGTCTTTTTCAGCAACTTCTTATATGACTCTTAAGTCATATAAGAAAGTCGTATAAACGTGTTTATGACATCTTATACGACTATTACGCTATTGCTGTATAAGTTGGCTTTATACGACAGGTACTGTGTAATTTGCGTTTATATGACTTTTATACGACATATTGCTGTATAAGCTAGCTTTATACGATAGGTACTGTGTAATTCGCGTTTATATGACTTTTATACGACTTATTAGCTGAGTAAGCTCGATGTTATATGACTGTTTTGCTAGTTGGGAGGCCTCTCCTATTAACTATGCGTACCTACAAACGCATTAGGAGGAAAATACCCATAATCGCCACGCTGGGCAAGCGGATTGGTGATCGCAGTAATGTGTCCACTATGATGACGCTGCTGCCCATCATCAATCTTTTATCAAATAATGGTCAGTGACTCTTCAATCCCTTAGTCGACTCTAACGACACCCGCAGGAGGAGTTGGGGTGGCGACAAATGTATTTTTATTGCCGTCACCACACATTAAACTTAACTTCACAAAAAGTCACCTAAAAACTACTAAAACTAAAAATAACTAATTTAACCTAAGCTGTACTATTGCTCATTCAGGGACCCTTTCGATGCAAAAGTACCCAAAATAAGCTGCGCTACCACTTTGAAATATGTTCCGTTTTTTTAATAAACTTTTTTTGTTTGCATTCCTTTTTATCACTCCCGATCGGTAAACATTTGCATTCGTTCGGACCCGTCCTTGCTTTAAATGTATTCGCAGGACACCGTCCAGCTGCACCATCATTTAAATTACCAGCGTCATTGGATACAGTGTGCCAGTGTGACGCGAACACTATGTTGGCAATGAAGAGCAGAGTTTCGTCTGTCATGGCAGGGTCGCCATGCGCAGGCACCGTCCGGAGAATACTCTGCGACGCATGGGCTTGAAGAACCGCTAGTAAGCAGAAGAGTAACATCTTCGGAAACATTTTTGATCTGAAATAGATAACGACTTTATGTAGGGGAAACTCATCAGATGTCAGAAGGTTCCGGGTTCGAATGGCGAGGGCATTATTTGTGTATTAATTTATCACAAATATTTGTTCCTTGGTCATGGCTGTCTATGTATCTACTCTCGCGGTCAATGAATACGGGTCAGGTGGATTTTTTCATAAAAAATACTGGAAACAAGCTGATTACAAATATTTAAAATAAATATTTATATACAAGTGGAACCGTTTTTAACATCAAATTATTTTGGAATTTCCCTGAAGTTTTGACCCGATCTGAAAAACCTGGAATTTTATCGTCCGATGGCTCCGTAGATAAAAAAATAGCGACTCAAGATTAAAAAACTCGTATTACCATACATTTTAGGTGGTTTTCTTAAACGGTCCACATTTTTGTCTCTACAAACCGATTTAACGACAATTTCAAAGTATTTTGGATTTGTTTATAAAAAGAAAATTCCAATACAACCTGATTTAAAAATAGATTTAACCTACACTATAAATATTTTGAAAAAATATTTGAAATCTGCATGTTTGCATTATTTTCTATGAAAAAAACCACCTGACCCGTATTTATTGACCGAGTGTGTATATGTATCTATCTATTATATACCTATATCGTCACCTGGTACCCACACCATAAGCCTTAATTGAGCTTACCGTGGGACTATTTAGGTGGATTTGTGTAAGCTGTCCCAAGATATTTAAGATTTTACTGTTGTACCTTGGATAGTTGGCAATATTTCCAAGTTGCCAAGTTGATTACAACATTTTATTTGTATTATTTGCAACGTTAATTAATATCCAATTAAATCAACCATCAACGAAACTTTAGGGCGGGGGTGTCTCGAGCAATACAATGAAATATGAATTGTGTCATAAAACTTAGTATTTAGAACTTCTTATTAAGGATGATTATTTCATGTTTTCCTTATACAGTGTGTAAATCTAATACGGGCGATCAATTAAACCAGGCATGGGATTCATTAGTGTAATCATGGATTAGTGGATTAGTGTAATCATGTTGCCGTGTGGTGACGGCAGTAAGAATACATTTGTCACCACCCCAACTCTTCCCGTGGGTGTCGTAGGAGTCGACTAAGGGACTAAAGTGTTACTGATCATACACTTGACCCGGGTTTGTCTGAAAACTACGACCAAGACCACCGGGGGATGGGCAGCAGCATCCCTAAAGTGCGGTGGAGACACTGCGATCGCCAACCCGCATGCCAAGCGTGGCGATTATGGCAACTACCCCCCATGGATTTACAAACAAGGCCGCGGCCCCGAGGTTCCGGCGACCCCCGGTGCCCTGGTTATGGTAGCGGCCAGGGTGCTAGCGGGGTCAGGGGTGCTAAGAATCTCCAGCAAAGATCCGGCTACCACCACCGACGACCTCTGGCCCTGGCAACGTACAACACACGTACACTGCGGACCGACGAAAAGTTAGTGGAACTGGAGGAAGGATTGAGCAAGTTGCGTTGGGACATTGTGGGATTGTCAGAAGTCCGAAGAGAGGGCGAGGACACGATAATCCTAAAGTCCGGCAACTTGCTCTATTTCCGGGAGGGCGACCAACAGTCCCAGGGAGGTGTCGGGTTCATCGTCCACAAGTCCCTCGTAAACAACGTGGTGAAGATCGAGAGTGTGTCGGCTAGGGTGGCGTACCTTATACTCAGAGTATCTGAGAGATACTCGCTGAAGGTCATACAGGTGTACGCGCCGACTTCGACACACTCCGACGACGAGGTGGAGGCTATGTATGATGATATCTCAAAAGCCATGCATAGCTCCAGAACCTACTTCACCGTTGTTATGGGGGACTTCAACGCGAAACTGGGCAAGAGAGATGGTGACGAACTGAGGGTGGGGCAATTTGGGGTTGGACGTCGGAACCACCGGGGCCATCTGCTGGCTGGTTTCTTGGAGAAGGAGGGACTCTACATGATGAACTCCTTCTTTAAGAAACGCGAGCACAGAAAATGGACTTGGATGAGTCCCGATGGTGCAACTAAAAACGAGATCGACTTCATCATGTCGACGAAGAGACATATATTCAACGATGTTTCTGTGATCAGTACGATTAAAACCGGTAGCGATCACCGCCTGGTAAGAGGCACGTTGAATATATGTCCTAAGCTAGAACGCTCGCGACTGATGAAGTCTACGCTCCGTCCTGCACTCCATCTCCAAAACCCCGAGAGCTTTCAGCTGGAACTCCAAAACCGTTTCGATTGCCTAGGCGATGACGTGGACGTATTCAACGACGGGTTTGTGGAAGCTGTCCATAGCGCTGGGTCTAAGTTTTTTAAGGCCCAGCGGACAAATAAGACCAGAAAGCTCTCCGACTCCACTCAGAAGCTAATGGAAAAAAGGAGTGAACTGGTTCTACAATCCTCAGTTGATGCGACTTTATACCGGCAGCTCAACAGACAAATCTCTAAGTCCCTCAAACGCGATATGCGCCAATTCCGTACCAAGTGTATAGAAGAAGCCATCGAGCGGAACAAGGGCTCTAAAGTTTTTGCAAGGGATCTGTCTGTTGGGCAAAGCCAGCTCGCCAAATTAAAGACTGAGGATGGTAGAATCGTCACATCCAGATCTGAGCTGCTGAGTGAGATAGAGGGTTTTTATGGACAGCTGTACACGTCAACTAGCAGACCCGAAGTTGATCTACCGGAAGACCTTAGAGCTAGACTGACCCGACACTATACAGAAGATATCCCGGACATCAGCCTGTGCGAGATTAGAATGGCTCTTGAACAGCTCAAAAATAACAAGGCGCTTGGGGAGGACGGAATTACAGCTGAGCTTCTGAAGGCGGGTGGTAAACCGATCCTTACGGCCCTTCAGAAGTTGTTCAATTCCGTCTTACTGGAAGGGAGAACGCCAAAGGCATGGAACAGAGGTGTGGTGGTATTGTTCTTCAAAAAAGGTGACAACGCTTTATTGAAGAACTACCGACCCATCTCACTTCTGAGCCATGTCTATAAGCTGTTTTCAAGAGTCATTATGAATCGTCTTGCACGCAGGCTTGATGACTTCCAGCCTCCCGAACAAGCCGGTTTCCGAAGAGGCTTTAGTACCGTAGACCACATCCATACGCTTCGCCAGGTTATACAGAAGACCGAAGAATATAACCTGCCCCTCTGTTTAGCGTTTGTGGACTACGAGAAAGCCTTCGATTCGATCGAAACATGGGCAGTACTACAGTCTCTCCAACGGTGCCAAGTCGACTACCGCTATATCGAGGTGTTGAAGTGTTTGTACGAGAGCGCCACAATGTCAGTCCGACTCCAAGACCAGAGCTCGAAGCCTATTCTGCTGCAGCGGGGAGTTAGGCAAGGATGTCATCTCCCCTAAGCTGTTTACCGCTGCACTGGAGGATGTCTTTAAGACTCTGGACTGGAGAAGGCTGGGTATCAACATAAACGGCGAGTACCTCACTCACCTTCGATTCGCTGACGATATAGTAGTCTTGGCTGAGACCTTGGAGGACTTAAGTACTATGCTCGTTGACCTCAGTAAAGCCTCCGAGCGAGTTGGTCTTAGGATGAACATGGATAAGACGAAAATCATGTCGAATTCCCATGTAGCACCAACTCCCGTAATAATCGGAGACTTTACACTCGAAGTTGTAGACGAATACATATACCTAGGGCAAACTATTCAGTTAGGTAGGTCCAACTTCGAGAAAGAGGTCAATCGTCGAATCCGACTCGGTTGGGCAGCGTTCGGGAAGCTACGACACATATTTTCGTCCAATATTCCGCAGTGTTTGAAGACGAAAGTCTTTAATCAGTGTGTGTTGCCAGCGATGACATACGGTACTGAAACGTGGCCGCTTACAATGGGTCTCATAAGAAGGCTCAAAGTCACCCAAAGGGCAATGGAGAGGGCTATGCTAGGAGTCTCTCTGCGTGATCGGATTAAAAATGAGACCATCCGCAGCAGAACCAAAGTAACCGAAATAGCTCTCCGAATCGCTAAACTGAAGTGGCAGTGGGCGGGGCACATTGCGCGTAGAACCGATGGCCGTTGGGGCGGGAAGGTTCTTGAGTGGCGGCCACGTACCGGAAGGCGTAGCGTGGGTAGGCCCCCCACAAGGTGGACCGATGACCTGGTGAAGGTCGCAGGAGTCCGCTGGATGCGGGTGGCGTAGGACCGGTCATTGTGGCAATCTTTGGGGGAGGCCTATGTTCAGCAGTGGACGTCTTTCGGCTGATATGATGATGATGATGATGAATCATGGATTACAAGGTTTTTTTAAAGTTACTCTTAATTTAGACCCCAAAGAATTTTTTTAAGATTATCGGAGCAGCATTGTAGGTACTGTAAGGAAATTAGCCCGGTACAACACTAGCGGTAGTACCGGCATGTCACTTCACTACGGCGTCGGTCGAGCTGTCAACGGACGTTACACGGATATGGCGCGTCGCGGTGACTCTATCTTAAAAATTACTGTGTGATTGCCTTGTTAACCATTGAATAAATTGTATATTAGTGATGAAGCGGTGTTTTTACCCTAACAGCTTCAGAAGTGAGATATTATCATACGCCTACTAAAGTTGAATTGACCAAAATGGGTACAATCTATTCCGCTGGTATCGGAGTCCCATTGTTGTGATTGAAATACTTGGATTCACCTGATTCTAATGAGTGAATGCACCAATTCTACTAAATGCATTATTGCTATAGTATTAATAATAAACGACGCAATCATACAAAGTACTTCGCGTAAAGGTAACCGGTAACTTCGTCGTCATGGTAACTTATCGTGGTAGGTCTGTGGCTAATGTGAATTCATCTCTTAACAGAGTTCCTAAATATTACGCACGGTAAGCTTGTTACAAAGAGGCAGATAAGAAATATAAAAAAAAAACCGGTGCGCGATGCACAGGTTGAAGATAATCTTAAAAGGGTGCCTCGGTTGTGTGGTGTGTGTTTTGATATGTTTTCAGATTTATAGTAAGCACTAAATATTACATTTATGTGGACCAAGAACAAACTACAAGTTAATGGTACTAGTATACCATAGTATACCCAGAGCTGCAACAGTGCTGCATAAGGCATAACACAATCAAAGCAATGTACCATGGAATAACAGGTGGATTGTTGTATGATACATAAATGTTGGAACTTAGTAATCCCATTATTTAGTTGGATTTAATTAATTGAAGTCCCAAGGTAAGAGCCGAATAAAAAAAAAAAGTGTACATTTAACGGTGAGTCTTAACTTATTTTAATATATGTCAAGTTTAGTATCATATTGACAGATTGGTCACCATTTCTCCTGAATAAGTTCCTTGTTTACATGAAGAGAAAGAGTGGAAACTGTATAGAATAATTTTGACAGTTTCATACTAATTGTACTGTTCAGTATGTATGGACAAGTGTATTGCATTGATTTGGTTTGTGAGTTTTATCTTAGGTACATTTCAATTATTATTTACCTATGAATGTGGAATACTATGAAAGCCAAGCCGTTCAATTAGGAACAGGCCAACTATAGTCTGTGATACTTAAATAACTTAGAAGATATTTTAGTAACATGGTATCATCTTCTACATCTTTGTGGAATGTACAAAGTGAACAACATTCATAATTTGTTACAACCTATGCCATGTTCATTCACAAGAATTTGATGAAATGATCATACTCTCTCTCATCTTTTTAGTAATTATCATAATACTTTATACCTAATGATATGAAATAAGCATAAACATGCTATGCTTGTTATTCTTAATATGTGACCATATATTAGTCAGTACAGGTTATGAACTGTGCATTCTATTTGTGTACAGTCTACTACAAAAATAGGTCTTCACCTTAAGAACTCATTAATTTGTCAATATGGTGTATAGCTTCCCACTACACCTACATGCAATATTAACATTGAAGTCAACAAAATGGTAATAACTCTTTTATTATGAAATTCTACCATTTTGCAATAAGTACACTCGTGCACATATAAGACATTGAATTCCTATTAATTGTTATTTCTAGTATGGGAAAATACTTATTTGGATTTTAAACATACAAGTACCTATTACAAGTAGGACTTAATGTAAGGCGTGAAATATGAATGCCTGATTCAGGCATCTAATGCAAATGTTTAGTATACCTACTACAAAGTCATCACCATTATCAGCTTTGTTATACAGAGATTGATGCAATGAATACTTTGGTTAGACATTGTCATGCAACGGTACAACAGTGACATGCCTTCTTGGCTCATCAAGTCATCCGCTATCTGGTTTTAACCTTATATTTCAGATGCATGTTTTCGAACAGCTACTTAAATAAACTTAGATTATCTTGAACTTTCAAGTCTTTCACAGAAGTGTCTGAGGTATTATACTGCTACATCACTTACAATGAAATGGATAAAATGATATCAATAATATTTACTTATCTAAGATTTGGGTAAGTGCAGTTGGCATATTGACTTATGGTGTTTTTGTTTCTCATTGGAAGTTGAAAAATGATCTGTTGGAAGAATGCATAACCTACAAGGTAAATTGTTTATTTAAAATGTTTAATGATTCTAACCTATTCACTGTTATTCATCATCATCATAATGATTAAAGTTGCCAGTTACATGAGAAGTTCAGTTGAGGCCACTTCATTATTTAACAATTTAATATTCATTTCACCCTCAAGGTATAACTGATATGTATTACAATTATGCAAGACGCATCATGAACAATACATTTATGTATATGACAATTGCACACAATAAATGTGTTCAGTGTTTTATAATTTGTCCAGTTACAGAGATGCTGTGTTGGGTATGATACATTTGTGCAGTACATATAGTTTCTTTAAATACATGGGAACCTCAATAATACGAACCCTCAATGTGGCAAACCTTGATAAATGGTAATACTATTTAAATTTATATCTATTGAATCAACAAAACATATTTAAGGAATTTTTGCAATGTGCTTACCTTTTATGGAGCTGCTTGGAAGTGAACAGCCAAGTTCCATATGATTATTATCATGGGACTTATGGACTGGTGTTATTGTTATATACCTTTTTATGAACTTGTGTCTCTTACAGAATATAGTTACTGAAATGTTGTGGTTTATATAGCAAATCCTGTTTCTTATAAAGTACACTACGATGATATGATGACATGCAGAGAATTCTTTTCACAGGTTTAATTATTGAATCCAGCATGTACCTATATGAATGCTCTTAGTGTACAATGTTCACTATGAAATGATGATGTTCAAGAATTCTCAGATTAAGAACTGAGTTAATTGGAAGAGGTGATTCTTGCCTTGTGGTTTAATGATAATGACTCAATCTTTTGCAGGTTTGATGAATTTTGTCTAATGAAAAATGCTTTGGTTATACAGCGTTATATGACCATTCATGATAGTAGATTCATGCTGGGCAGCAGCGTCATCATAGTGGACTGGGTTAGGCTGATGATATGACATATTACAGTGTTCACTATAAAAGGAATATGTTCACAAATACTCAGATTGGTACCTGAGTTAATGAAACACGTCCATCCTAATTTATAGTTTGGTGCTGATGTTGCCCACTATTATAAATTTAAAAGTGTGTCTTTTATCGTTTTCTGAATGGCTCATTATTACATTATTGACACCTGCTATTTCTCCATAAATCGGAAGGGAGACATCTAAACTTATGAGTTACTTTAACATTGTCGTTATGGCAGTTGATTATTTGCTCCTAACTTAAGTGCTAGGTGGTGTATGAGTTCGGAGTTATGTTATCCGTTGATATTATTACGAAAGAGTCTTGCTATCATTCAAATAAGATCTCAATTCTAGTTATTCACTTGCTCCTTGGTTGAGACCTAGGCTGCCTGTGAAATCAAATGACATTGTAATTGCCCGTAAGGTTACTCCTCGATTAAGAACTTGGTGGTGTTACGGTGTATGAGATCTCGTTTATATTTTGTTGCCAACTATTGTTACTTAACTATTAATTGTGATCTGATTCTTTAGTCATATAAAACATTTGGGCTGGCGCCTCCATGGCGGTCCTAGATAATACGTTTGGGCTGGCGCCTCCATGGCGGTCCTAGATAATACGTTTGGGCTGGCGCCTCCTTGGCGGTCCTAGATAATACATTTGGACTGGCGCCTCCATGGCGGTCCTAGATAATACGTTTGGGCTGGCGCCTCCATGGCGGTCCTAGATAATACGTTTGGGATGGCGCCTCCTTGGCGGTCCTAGATAATACATTTGGACTGGCGCCTCCATGGCGGTCCTAGATAATACATTTAGGCTGGCGCCTCCATGGCGGTCCTAGATAATACATTTGGACTGGCGCCTCCATGGCGGTCCTAGATAATACGTTTGGGCTGGCGCCTCCATGGCGGTCCTAGATGATACGTTTGGGCTGGCGCCTCCTTGGCGGTCCTAGATAATACATTTGGACTGGCGCCTCCATGGCGGTCCTAGATAATACATTTGGGCTGGCGCCTCCATGGCGGTCCTAGATAATACATTTGGGCTGGCGCCTCCATGGCGGTCCTAGATAATACGTTTGGACTGGAGCCTCCATGGCGGTCCTAGATAATACATGTGGGCTGGCGCCTCCATGGCGGTCCTGGATAATACATGTGGACTGACGCCTTAGTGGCGGTCCTGGATAATACATGTGGACTGACACCTTAGTGGCGGTCCTGGATAATACATGTGGACTGACGCCTTAGTGGCGGTCCTGGATAATACATGTGGACTGACGCCTTAGTGGCGGTCCTGGATAATACATGTGGACTGGCGCCCCAGTGGCGGTCCTGGATAATACATGTGGACTGGCGCCCCAGTGGCGGTCCTGGATAATACATGTGGGCTGGCGCCCCAGTGGCGGTCCTGGATAATACATGTGGACTGGCGCCCCAGTGGCGGTCCTGGATAATACATGTGGGCTGGCGCCCCAGTGGCGGTCCTGGATAATACATGTGGGCTGGCGCCTCAGTGGCGGTCCTGGATAAAACATTTGGGCTGGCGCCGAGAGGCGGTCTATATCAAATACTGGTTCCATTGCGATCTGGCAGTTAATTCATATGTTTTATGACCTTATATCGTGTTGTTTTAACCTCATTCCTTAGCAGGGCAAGCCTGGAAACGGGCGTCTGTTTGTCTAGCTGAGTATATGTAAGGTGCACGCAGCGGGTCTTACGCATTGCTGCCGGAACGCGTCAGTTGACGAATTCACCGCACTGGCAGACTTCGCCGTAACCCAGGCGCGGGAGCGGCTATGCACGCGCTTCTGCGCGAGTCATCGGTGACTAGTACGGACACAAGCAGTCATCCCAAGGCGCTCTACGTCGCCGGATACAACTGTGAGCTTGTTCCATTACTTTATTGGCATTATAACATTCATCATTCGAGGAATGTGTACATCAGTAATTGTGTGATTATTCAAAAATCAATGATATCATGTTACTCGTAAGTCTGTCTGTACTGTGTTTTTCAAATTCAAATTCAAACTATTTATTCATGGTAAAAAAATAAAAATAACATAAAAATTAGTGATAAAAACAATAAAATGGATAGTTTACCACGAAAAGGTCTCGCCTCAGCATAATGCTAACCCGGAAGTAAGCGCTGATCTTCCGGCGAGACCGTTTGTGGGCCACTATAGTTGGTGTGACACGGCCTTAAAAAAAAAAACTAAAACTGAATGCAGTGTTACATAAATTTCCAAGTTGGCAACACAGCGCCATCCGGTCAATGGTATGACAATATTGACATTGACATTTACAATCCTTTGTAACATGAACAAGGCCGTGCAAAATATTTATTTCTAGAAATACTTAAAATTAAACCTATTTATAACATGATCCTTTGTGCAAGATGTACAATATTATTCTAAAATAAAAACCACCGACGTAATCACACTTTACACAAAAATAAACCCAAGTGAAAGTTACAAGAAACTACTATTTTTGAGGTTATTTGTACAATGTATACACAGAAGAAATAGTGAAATCAAGTAGATTGAAGAAAGATAATTATGGTAAAAATATGAAATACAGCTATAAAAAGGAGAGGAGTTAACGCTAAAACTAAACAACTATAGATATATCGGACGGACAAAGAGGTAAGCATTTCAAGAGTTAAACGTCAAGTTACACACATATTACAATTATAGATATTTTAATTAATTTCATTGTTTAAGTATGGCTCCCTTACTAGTAGTAGTATGCAGCACATAATATTGACCATCTGTTTACTGTACCTATTTCTAAACCTAAACCTAAAAACAACTTGTGTCCAGTCGTAAAGCTTCCTGATCTCGTTGATGTTTTAGTGCATTCATTTTAACTTTAGCCTTAAAACATCTAAAACTTTCCAGGTTCCGGATTGGCGGTAAAAGTACATTCCAGCATTTAGTTGCCATGTATCTGAAGCTTCCACGAAACCTTGCAGAGGCATGTCGAGGTGTCATCAACTGTATACTGCAATCGCGCGCCCCAAGCGACCTACGACTGCACATCCACGACAACTTCTCGAAGAGATATGATGGGGATCTGTATTTCACAACACCAAAAAGGAGACATGCAAGATGAATCTTGCGGCGGTGCTGCATTTTCAGGATACCATGCTTATGCAGATATGGGGTTACATGGGCTCGCGGTGGGATGCTATAGCAAAAACGAGCACAAGCATTTTGTACCCTCTGGATGAGCCGTCTTGTTTTAGCCAAAAGACAAGGACCATATACTAAATCCATATAATTTAATTTGGACAGAATAAGTGCTTCAACTAATTGGATGCGCAAGGTCTCATTGATGAACGGGCGTATGTTATAGAGTACTTTGAGCCTATAGAAACAGTTGCTAACGCATTCATTGACATGTTTTTCATACCTGAGTTGGCCGTCCATAATTAAACCAAGATTTCGGGCTTCATAGACTCTTTCAATAGGCTCACCAGATAGCATGATATTTGTGGCGGGTCTAATAACATTCAGCATATTTTTAGTGCCAAAAACCATATATTTGGTTTTTGACGGATTTAACATTAAGCCATTTTGCAGAGCCCATCTTGATATGTTAGCTAGGTCTATATTTAGGTTGTGTATAGCACAGTCAATTTCGGATGGCTTACACGATATATATATTTGAGTGTCGTCTGCATAGATATGATATTTACAGTGTGCGATGCAAGTCCCAATATCTGCTGTATACAAAATGAAAAGTATTGGGCCGAGTATTGATCCCTGCGGTACACCTCTGGACAGAGACAGTTTTTCTGAAACTCTACTTGACCCATCATTTGACCACAACTTAACATACTGCTGCCGCTCGTGAAGATAGCTATGGAACCATCGCAGAGCATTGTCATCAAAACCATAGTAACTTAATTTTGAAAGTAACAAATCAATATTTATACAGTCAAAAGCCCTAGAAAAATCAAGTAATACCAGTAATGTGCACATGCCTCTATCCTGCGCCCAAAGTATATTATCAGTGACATCAAGTAAGGCAGTCTCTGTACTGCGTCCCTTCCTGAAGCCCGATTGTACATCGGGTAAGATGCCATTGCTCTCTATATAGGTATTAAGTTGTGCACATACAATCTTTTCTAATATCTTAGACATGCATGGCAAGATGCTGATGGGCCTAAGGTCTTTTAATTCAGTAGGGTTATTAGTCTTAGGCAGTGGGCGTACAATAGCCACTTTCCAGGCGGCAGGAAAAGTACATGTCAAGAATGAAGAATTTATCACATCAGTCACTAAATCTAAAATATATGGGAATGTCATCAGCAGCATTTTTAAATTAATTTGGTCATGTCCTTCTGCATTTGATTTGAGTTCTGAAACAATTTTTAGTACCTTGTCAGAGCTGACAGGTTCAATATGGAATATAGACTGGTTGTGTCTATGGAACTCGAAAAAAGTTAGCTGGGAAATTGTTACTTCTGATTTAATTGGCAAATCCAAGAAATGTGTATTGATAATATTAGGGTCGTTAAATGTAGAAGGCAAGTCTGTGTCACTTTGTTTAGGCAAGATATTTGACTTAAGATTCTTCCAAAGGGCCTTTGGCTGCTTTATCTTATTGTTTATATTGTTTTTAAAGAAAGCAGATTTTTCATTATAAATAGCCTTATTTACTGTAGACTTTAGGTCCTTATAATACAGTTTTTTGCTCTGAGAACCCGTTTTATGATATTCAGCGGCAGCCTGGTCCCGCAAACTCATCATCAATTTCACAGTATCTGTGATCCATGGGTATGATTTATTTCTTATTATGAATGTTTTGATGGGTGCATGCAGGTCAAATATAAATACTATATGCCGGCTCATTGCTTCTACCTTGTCATTAATGTTAGGCAATGCAGATATCAGGTCCCAACGCACACTGCGCATGTCAATGTCAAATAGTGGTAAATGTATATCATTAATAGGCCTGTGCGTTATACGATAGGGCTTAGGTTTGTCTCGCTTTATAGCGAAATCGCACACAACAATACGATGCCCAAAGAGTGAACCTACATGCTCAGTATGTACCCTTTTGGCTTTTAAGCTAGTACAGACTACGTCAATCAATGTTTGGCTGGTATTTGTAAAATGTGTTGGTTCTGTAACTATTTGTGTTAAATTAAGGGTAAATAAAAAATTATTAAATTTAGTTGTTTTAATGTCATTGGCTAAAAATAAATTTATATTAAAGTCACCTAGAAGTATTAAATGGTCATAATTGGATAAAGAGCTAATCGAGTCTGATAAGGCGTCAAAAAATAGGTCAACGTTCTGCCAAGGTGGGCGGTACGCAGTACCTATTACTATTTTTTTCCCTTGAACAGTTAGTTGTACCCACATTTGTTCCACCATTCTGTGTTTTGGATCGACGGGAGGGGATAAGTTACGTGCCGTAATCGAACGTTTAGTGTAGAACCCAATTCCCCCACCGCGAGATCGCGAGCCTTGGGGACGCGGAGTGTGGCGAAGCCTGCACTCAGGGAGTACAGGCGCTCGACATTCATCGCCTCGTCCCCTTAGCCATGTTTCGTTAATGCATAACACCTCCATGTCCAATCGAGTGCAGGTCGCTATAAAGTTGTCGTGGTTTGTGCCCAAGGACCCCGCATTGAACAAACCAATTCGTAGCTGATTACGAGTCATTATAGCATCTAATAAACAATGGTATTGTAAGCGGGAAGCGTGACAGAACCGGTTTCAAAAAATAGCCATATGCAGTACACGAGTGCGGGGTTAGGGCGAATTTGAGGTTATATGTGCGAAAATGTGTTTTAATAATGTACCGTTGTGTAAAATTAATCGGATAACGTTTATAAAGGTTCAGTTTTGCGTTCGAGTTGATATTATAAGTTGTGTAATGTGTATAATTATATGTAGTGTTAAAAAGTGATATAAGTTGAACTAAAGCATAATTAGTGGTCGACAGTGGTTGCGTAAAAGACAAACAAACAAGAACAGTGGTCAACAAAAGTACCACCAAACTACTGTATTGAACAAACCTAGCGGGAGCCAAAAACACGATCCAAATCAAGTTCCGTGCGTATACGGTGCCGTGGCGAGTCCGTGCCCGCCTGTCGCCGAGCGAAGATCTTGCCGTCCCTCGTCCATACGTACCGCCAAGAGTGCTGCTCCTTCAACTCTCGAGCCTTGTACAGTAGGCGCCGGTTGTGGGGAGTCAGACGCTCATTGACGTAAAACCTGCGAGCGGGACCAGGGACGCCGGTGGCCTCAGTGGTGGCGCCTCGTCGTACGCGCGCCGCCTGCAGCAGGCGGTCCCTCACGGCGCGTCGCGCCAGGCGCACCACCAGCGGCCGCGGCCTCCCCGCGGGCCCATGGGCACCTTCCACCAGAAGAGACTTCCGACCCACGCGCGTAGCGTCAACTATGTCTTGCTCGGTGAGTTGAACCCCTAATTTATTTCCCAGAGCTGTTACCAAGTGTATTGGGTTCTCGCCGCTGGTCTCCGGCACACTTGATAGTTCAATATCATTTAATAACAGCTCCTGGTCGCGGTCGTTGAGCTCCAACCTAAGCTCTGAAATTGTTTTGACCAGAGTCTCCTCGGATGCGACATCCTGCGGCTGGGGCTTGGTCTCCAACGCCTCAACACGGGCACAGAGCCCGTCAATACGGGCATCGCAGCCATCGATCCTGGCCGTCAGGCCCGCCAGCGACAGACGAAGTGCACCAATGTCCTGGCCCATCCGCTGCAACTGTTCACGAATAAGCCGGAGCTCGGTGATCAGAACCTGTGTGTCACTTAGGCGGGACGTGTCCAAACCATTGTCCTGCGGGGTGATGTTATGCTGCGTATAGGACACGTCCATGATTGAGTTGTCCCCCGCTGACTCCACTGGGCTCACAAAGGCCTGGACCCGCGAACCACGACACATATTTACATTTCGTACGGGTGTATCGTCGGTCCTAGGCACAAAATCTGACCTGTTCCGGCACTGCTCACACGTCCACGCACTTTTGTAGGCAGGGTCCATGCGTTTGTAAGCGTCCATGGTGACATTTGCGCAGAGAAGTTCGTAACATTTTTGGCAGTTACAGCACTTCAGAAAATCGACGCCCGTTAAACGGTTAATACAACCTGCGCAGCTTGCCATTGCGTTTTACACTTTACGGTCCAAGGAATAGGGTTCAAAATAATATGCAGTCGCACTGTCACTCGAGCAATGCGCTTGCGCAGTAGCTAACAGCTGATTCGTCGACAGCGGTCAGCTGACCCGCACAAGTGTTGATTATGACTAATTTGAGTTCACTTTACACCGATTTTAAAACAGTAATATCTAGTTCGATTTTCTTTGCACACACTGTTAGATTGTTTATTCCAGTTACCACTGATGTCTATTTAGATAAAATAAGCAACTTTGTACCAAAAGCGACTTGTTAAGGTTTTTTTTTAATAAAATTCACGGAGCAAACGACAAGTACGTGTTACAATTTTGACGTGCGTCACGTGACCTCCATACAAACTGTGTATAATCAAACAAATTCGCAATTAGCCAGCGAACACTTGACTGATTTCATGATGTTACATTTATTTTATTAATGTCATTAATCCTTTAAAAAATGCTACTAGATGGCGCTGTCCTAAGTGCATAATAGTCTCATACATAATGGCGATATATTTACAAGTTCAATGTCAAAAAAAAGAAAAAGAGTTTTCATTAATTGCACATCATGCAAGTAAATGATATCACTTTAATCTTGGAATCGCTCAATGAAAGTATTAAAATTTGTATACTGACTATACTAAAGATTTAAAAAAAAAGGGGGTTGACCTGGTTCTTGCCACTCCACATTAGCACAATTATAATAAGCCCAGTTGATAAAAGGTACATCGTCATTTGAACATATCTTGTCTGTCTGTCCATGTTACGCTTGACACTGACGAAATCGACGAATCGGTTCGTGGACGACGGAACGTCGCACATGTTATAGATTCATGGCATTCAAGACCTGTGTATGCGTTACGCTTAAAATGCATTTGTTCAATTCGCAGTGTATTGAACCTATGAGACTTCAGTCACACAATTTGGGTGCTGGGGCTGTGAAAGTTAGCGGCCTACGGTGAGCTTCTGTGAAGACCTGAAGAATTGACCTTCGGGCCGAAGGTTTGGTCAGTGAATGGCCGAACTGTAAGGAAATTAGCCCGGTACAACACTAGCGGTAGTACCGGCATGTCACTTCACTACGGCGTCGGTCGAGCTGTCAACGGACGTTACACGGATATGGCGCGTCGCGGTGACTCTATCTTAAAAATTACTGTGTGATTGCCTTGTTAACCATTGAATAAATTGTATATTAGTGATGAAGCGGTGTTTTTACCCTAACAGTACGAACATTTGTCATTGTTGATATGGCAGTTATGTCATCTGCTTTTGAAATTAGCTGTCAACGAGTGCTTAGCTCGCGTATGTTGCTCTACATTGCGCGCCGAATTATTTTGTATGGAAAATTTTGTTGCTCTAATTTTAAGTAAAATTTATTTGAATGTACTTACTATGTCGTAAACTAACACCCCTTAAGAGATTCGCCCGTATTAGACTTACACCCTGTAGACAATAAAACATGATATGATAAAGTCAAGATAATGAGCTACACAATGGTAATTGAGTTTCAGTCTAATCTTAATTGGAAGTGTTATTTCGAAGTTCACCTTCCCAAAAAGTTTTTTTGTTGTACCTCGGACACCAAGCACATGTTGTTGTAACTTGACCAATTCTACTATTGTATTCTTTTTGCAACTGGAGGTTTACATTTTTGTCGCATTATTGGTCATTAGTATTTTCAGTCATCAATTATTAATCTTAGAAAAAAATCGTATTTATTGAAGCAAAACTGAAACAGGTACGAAACTATTTAATAGCATAAATATGTTTGATAGTACATTACGACACAAATGCGAAAAACATGAAATTCGAAACGAGTGACGATGTTTTAAATCGACACGATTTACGAATTTCCTTTTTAGCACGTGTCTCGGACGACGTTTTTTAGTGCAGATGGCCCTCTGAAGTTTTGGACCTGACGTAAAATGACACACTTCTCGCACTAGAGCCTAAAAAATGCACCATTTGCACAAAAAATATGTTTAACTTTGTGATCGTGTCCAAGTTACAACAGGGTATGTCCGTCCAAGGCACATCGAGTGTTGTTCCTTGGACATATTTCTCTTTTTTTCAGCAACCTATCGTGTAAAAATAAGGAACCGAATCAGTTAATTTCGTATTGTATTAGTTAGTTTATTAGTGTATCTCATGAAAAACGGCTTAATAACAGCTTTGCAGCCTATTGTTTTTTTTTCTAAAAATAGAAATATAATATGCACGACATAATACACGAAGAAATTATTACTAAGATGTATTTATTTATTTATTTATTTATTTAAACTTTATTGCACAAAAGAAAATCTTAAAGTACAAAAGGCGAACTTAATGCCAAGGGCATTCTCTACCAGTCAACCTTAAGGCAAAGCAGAGAAGGTGTGGGCGGTGCTATCTTGGGTATGTAACAAGTAAACTGAAATAATATTAACAACAAACACAGGACTCACTATAAAAATATATATATATTTATCACATTATAAAATATATTATAAATATTTATATACATACATATAACCTACATACATACAATAAAAAAAAAAACATAATATGTATATATATATATATATATATATATATAAAGACGAAACGTATTAAACTTAGGTACATACTAATTGTTTAATCTGCGAGCGAAGAAAGCACGAACAGATTTCTTAAATGCATACTTGCTGGGAGAAGTTTTAACATCCCGGGGAAGACTGTTCCAGAGTCGAGCCACCTGGACGGAAAAGGAACTGGACATAAAACTAGTGTGATGGAGAGGGATGGCAAGAGATAAATTTCCAGAAGAGCGGAGTTGACGGTCACGAGACACGCCATAATATTGAAAGAGAGACTTAAGGTATTCGGGAGAGTGCGGATCATGTAAAATGGAAAAAAGAGTGCAGAGCATTCGACAATTACGTCGTTGACGGATGGGTAACCAGCCAAGCTGAAAACGAAAAGATGACACATGATCATATTTACGGAGACAGTATATGAAACGGATACAGTTATTAAGTAAGCGATCCAACTTATCTAGAAGTTCTCCGTTCAAGTCCGGATAACACACATCACCGTAATCGATTATGGGTAAAATTAATGTAGTAACTAGTAATATTTTGGTCTTAATGGGCAAAAAGTGCTTGAGCTTATTAAGATAGTGAAGAGAACCCATGACCTTACGACTAATTTCAGCAACCTGCGCTCTCCAACTCAAAGTACTGTCTACAATAATACCAAGATCCTTAACATTTTGGCTGAACGGAATAAGAGTGCCATTGAAACTCACCGGCGTAACTATACTAAGGTCAAGCTTTGAAAGTTGTCTACTACTACCACATACAATGGCCTGGCACTTTGCCGGATTTACAAACAAACCAAATCTATCAGACCACTGTTGTATATGAAATAGATCCAGGTTAAGCCTGTCAATAGCAGTCGGTAAGTCAGCAACCGTAGATTGGTCATATAGTTGTAAGTCGTCGGCATACAGATGGTACGAACAGCGGAGATCAGGCGTTAAAAAGTTGATAAAAGTTGAGAATAAAAGCGGGGAAAGTATTCCACCCTGAGGCACGCCAGTGGCAAGATCGCACCAGTCAGAGAAGGACCGATCCACTCGAACTGCTTGTTGGCGACCTCCTAGATAGGCTGAGAACCAGTTAAGGGTCGAATGAGACACGTTTAGATGCTTCAGAAGGGCAAGGAGGATGTCATGGTCAACGGTGTTAAATGCATTGGAGAAATCAATTAAAACAAGTATTGTGACCATTTGATCCTCCATGCCACGACGAATATCTTCAGTCACCTTCAGAAGTGCGGTACTGGTGCTATGACCCGGTCTAAACCCGGACTGGAAGGGGCTCAAGAGGTTATGCTCGTGAACAAAACGTGAAAGTTGCTTATGTACCACCGCTTCAGCAATCTTCGATAGGAAAGGAAGGATCGATATGGGCCTAAAGTTATTTAAGGATGTCGGGTTCGAAATTTTGGGCAGGGGTAGAACAAACGCTTTACGCCAAAGTGATGGGAATTCGCCGTTGGCCAGTGAAGAGTTCATAATATCAGTTATCGCTGGGAGCACACAATCGAGGACTGATACAATCATGTGACGTCCAATGTCATCACAACCTACGGCCTTTGATTTTATGGCTTTAATTATGGATTTGATATCCGAAATAGAAATGGGACAAAAAGAGAAACTGTCGGCGACAGAAGAAGGGAGGGACGAAATTTCGGAGATGGTAGTAGCCTTAGTTTGCTTGGTAACAGAAAGAGCGGAAGAGAAATGTCTGTTTAAATCGTTCAGAGAAAAGGAAGTGCCATTGAAACCATTAGTATGTTTACCCAGGCCAAGTGATTTTAGGAATTTCCAGACATCGGCCATAGAAGAAGATGAAATATTTTGATGTATAAATCGACGCTTCGCTGCACGCACCATCTGATTACAACGATTACGGGCTCTCTTGAAGAGTCCCCAGTTCACGTCAGTACGATCACGCTTAAAAAGTCTGAACGCGCGATCCCTGCGTCGCATAGCCATCCGTACGCCCTCCGTCATCCACGCGGCTGGTGGTCGCCTAATACGGACGGTGTGTACGGGTGCGTGCTTATCAAATAACTTAAGGATTTCGGCATTAAACTGAGACACTTTAGTATCGGTAGAAGAGGATGAGAGCACAGGTGACCAATCAATAGTTGCAGCATCACTAATGAGAGATGCAGTATCAATTTTAGAAAAACTACGCATATTAAGTAGGCTTACATTTAGGAGGTTTGATTTTATATGAGACAAATATTAAGTCATGGTGGGAAAATCCAGGAGCCAAGAACTGACCCTGCTTAACAACGAGACCAGGAGAAGAAGTGATAATAACATCCAGCCACGTATCTGAAGTGGAAGTATGATGTGTTGGAGATAACGGTAGAAGTGAGAAACTTACGGACTGGAGTAACAAAGTTAATTTACGAGAATATGAAGAGTCTTTACAGAGGTCAGTGTTCAAGTCACCCATAATCAAATGATGTGTGTAATCCGAGCTTAGAGACTCAAAAACTTGTTCCAAGTCAGAAAAATAGTCAACGGACGGCGGGCTGTAAACCACACCTAAAACAGCCTTGACTCCTTTTACGTTTATCTCAAGAAAAATCCACTCCGCAGAGCCTGAGTAATGAGAACAAGATGTATTTAGAATTCTAAATGGAATGGAATTTCTGAGATAAACAGCAACGCCGCCACCACCCTTGCCAGTTCGATCATTTCTGATCAAGACAAAACCCGGCAACGAGTAAGACGTAGAGTCGAGGGTAGGTTTCAGCCAGCTCTCCGAGACAAGGATCGCGTGAATAAATTGGGACAGAAAAGTATCAATGAGCTCATTATAGTGAGAGGGGATGCTCTGGGCATTAATGTGGCACACGTTAAAATGATTAGAGTTATGAAATACGCGAGACACAAGTGTACCCAAAGAATCAGAGCTACCAGAAGAATTTAAAGAATGATAACTGTCATCGCTAGCAGAATAAAACGTTTCGATTTCGTCATCAGACATATAAATAAAATAAATATAATAATACGAATATGTAAATGTACTTAAAGTTACTAAAAACTACATTCAAATCGCAAGAACGCCTCACAAAAACTGCTTATCCTGCTGGTTATCTAGTGAGATCACAATCGCTCATTAAAAACATAGTGATATTACAAACAAAATAGTAATGTAACAAAACAGCAAAAAAAAAAAAAAAAAAAACTAAGTAACAACGAGATAACATTACCAAAAATATATATATCGGCACAGATTTATCAAACAAAATGATTGTATACGATAAGTCGACACAACATTGTGGCGTTAATAACGGGCTTTAAAAATACAATCATACAAGTCATTATACTTTAAGTCAGTGATGACAGATGACAATTTAAAATGAAAACAAAACTTAAACGTCACATCAAACTAAAGTTACTAGGTACCTTCTACTTGAATAAAATAACTATAAAAAATGTATGTATGTATGTAGGATGTATATGTAATAATGTATGTAGATTGCAGTCATTTTTGTACAGAACTTCTATTTAATAAATTGAAAAGAACTTAAAAGAGTAGATTAAATATTTGGCAGTACACACACGTGACGTCACTTTTGAGTATTTCATATAAAACATATTACTCTTATACTTGTTGTGTAAAAAAAGGTAAACAATCCTGCAGTATCTTTTTATTGAAAACTACGAGTAGAAAATACGTTTTAGCAAATATACATAATATAACAAGAAAATACAGTGATTTACATTGTTTTTGATTCATTAAGTACCTAGTTTGGATTTTTATATGCATTTTTCAATAAAAAGATACTGCAAGATTGTTTACCTTTTTTTAAACACCAAACCAAATAGAGTATAGTTTCGATCGTTTTGACAGTTGGAAAAAAGATGTTGATGTCCGATGATGTATTGTCCGCTTAAACGAAAACTTGTATTTTATTGAATGTAGGCCTAGCAACAAGCACTTTCGAATACTCGTACATAACAACAAAATTAAATAAAATGAACCTGAGATAATTTTCTTATACTATTGTTGAAGAAAGTACAAGAAGTTTTTATTATTTTTGAGGCTACGAATTAGGCAGAACTTGCTATTCAGAAATAACTTGACTAATCAGGTTTAATAATGCCCTCGCCGGGATTCGAACCCAGAACCTCCAGCTTCGTAGGCAGGGTCACTACAAACTAGGCTACGGAGGCTGACATATGCAATGGAGAAAAATATTGTGCAGTAGATAAAACCAGAATATTTCTATTCAGAGGGCGGAATTACTCATGGCAAGAATCAAACGATCCGTAGAGTACATTTTCTCGACTATCGATAAAATTGAAATTATATTTACACGTGCGCTCGGCCACTGCATTCGCATCGAATTAATCAAGAATTTAACATGCAATTAGGCAAAAAATACAATGGGTTTTCTGAATCTCTCATTTCCTAGATTATTCCTCTTTGATGTTTACTATTTTGTCGACTCATTTTTATACTTTTTATTAAAATATCACAATGCACATAAATAAAGATTTGTCGAGATCAAAAATTATGTCGATACGTTTAAATTATTTGAAATTTTAATATTAACATCGTTTTCTAATCCTAATCGTGGATTCTAATAAAAAAAAATCGCCTTTCAATAAGTCTTAAATTGTCCCCATAACTGATTTCGTAAGAAAGGTTTTATTGAATATACCTATAAGGAAACATATTGTTACCACATCAAAAACGTCGGGAAATCGCAGATATAACTTATTTACTTAATATTACCACAGGCAATATTGATTGTCCTGAGCTTCTTTCGAAACTTTCGTTTAATACGCCAACTCGGTCTAAAAGGTTTTACCCCCCTTTATCAATTAATCGCACTTTACCCACCTATAGGCAAAATAGTTTCCTATGTAGGGCAGCTTGAAATTTGAATAGTTTGTCTAAGAACCTATTGCTCAATCCCTAGTGTAAGGCAGCATTTAGTCAAAAGTAGCTTCTTGTAGCATTCTGTGGGTAGTGATGTAACTTTAACTAATCGGTGATCCGGTCCATGTTGCTCATTCGGCTATTCGGCTATAAATTCTTTTTCACCACACTGCTCGTAAACACGCTGTTTGTCCTTCAATTTCAGAGCGCAAAACTGTGTTTTAATCTCTAGAGGTTATAGTAATTTTTTTTAATCTTCTGGATAGACTAAAGCAATAACTTATACGGCCTGAGAGTGAAATATGCTTTTTGACGTTTGAACTAGACAGTACGTTCGAAAACTCAATAGTATACACATGAACCTTTCATAATATTATATTCAATATGCTAAAATCCAAATTTTTTTTTTTTTGTAAAAGTTTTCATTTTGTTGTAAAAGGCTTTTAATCAAAAGTTCTAAAAATACGATAAATAAAAACAATACGAAAATGAAAGTGTTGACTCTATGCAAATTTCAGAACGCATCCGAATATTTTTTCTTTTAAATTTTAAACGAGTTCGGTCGTGTTTCGTTTTCTTTCATTGGTGATATCTTAGTTTAACATACTTAAGTGGCTTTGGGGTAATTGCGAGATGCGAAAGTGGAATAATTCCGAAAATCACAGAAAAATCGCCAATAACTACATGTGTCTCATTTTGGAATTATCATGAATTTTTAAGCATTGCCACGCCAAGATAAATATTTGAGGTTATTGTTTTATTATTTGTTTATTTTTTGGAAGTTGAGGACTTGCCAATAAATACGTTCTAATTTGTTATGTTTGAGTTTTATTTCGCATGTTTCCCCGCTTTAGTGTGGTGAAAAATGTTGTGTTTCACTCGGCAGCAAAGCTTGTTCAACTCTCGTGCCTTAAAACCCTCGCATCGCTCAAGATTCCATTTTATGAACCACTCGCTGCGCTCGTGGTTCAAATTCTGGAATCTTTCGCTTGCTCGGGTTTCAATATTTGCACGAGAGTTAAACAATCACTTTGCTCCCTAGTAAAGCAAATAACTATTACTTAATGTGTTTAAAGTACTACTTAATTGTTGTGTTTTTTAAGTGATACTCGAAAGAAATGTGAGTTAATTTAGTGTTATAGTAGGTACCTATACTTGTAACTTTTATTGAAATTTTCATTTATTTTTCTGCATCAGCTTTTGTGCGCATGTGTGTACAAGTAGATAAGTGCTAGCGTAGTTTAATTTAATTAAGATCACTTTGTTAATATCCGTGAGTTCCTATAATTGGCTTTCCGTGTTCTATCTTGATGTTATAATGTTATATGTATTACAGCTGTTGGTTCTCCTTAACATAAATAAATAAATTTACCTGGTTAAATAACACATCACCAACACTTATTTGTAGCTCACAGCACTTGCCGATACCGAATGAGCGTGATTTGGAACATTGATACTATGAAACAGTTTATTCTATAAGGAAGTTTGTAATCACACTTCCTTGTAAAGTACATTGTTGTACAGTCACCATCAGATATATCGGAGCGGGTAGGGGCCCATTTCTCGAAATTTTTTGTTCATTTCGTAGAGTGGGGGATAGAGTGAGCGAATACTCGTTTGGTCTAAATACAATTTTATTGATCCTTTTGTATGTCCTTATATTAAGTGCATTTAGTACGGAGTTTTCAATCCCCAGTATCTGTCAATAAAATGTTAGGTATATCCTTTTTTAACCGACTTCAAAAAAGGAGGAGGTTCTCAATTCGACTGACTTTTTTTTTCTTTTTTTGTTGTATGTATGTTTCCTGGTATCTCCAAGAATCGTGAACCGTTTTTAATTTTTCTTTTTGCGATCGAATGTAGATATATTACCCCGAGATGGTCCCGTTGGCACCAAGTGGGGGTCTGATGATGGGATCTTGGAGAAATCGAGGGATCTCTTCAAATGTTACGAGTATAGATACATCTACGGCACTTTTGTTAATTTTTATTCATTTACAAGAATTTGCATCCAGAAAGTAGGATTTGATGATAGGAAACGAATGATAGAAATCACAGATGATAGGATCTTGAAGAAATCGGTAGAAGTTGTTTTTAAATTTTACATTTTTGACGATCTGAGATAAGAATGGTAATAATTTTAACTAACGGATACTTTTAACTGAGGAAAAATCAGCCCTTAAGCGTCTACATATTACCTATAGGGCTAAACATTATCTTAGGCTTACAACCAAACCTCACTATAAAAACTGTCACTACTCTTAGCACCGTCGTATGTCACTGTTAAATCAGAACTGAGAGACTTTATTTCAAGTAGGTACTTGTTGCTTAGCTCTGTAATAGGTACCTATTGGCCACATATTTGCAGTCATATAAAAAACAAAACCAAATCAATTTAGAAACACGGTATGGTTCGAAATTGAATGCTATAACAGAGCTGTCAAAGGGTTAACGAGTTTTGGTTGTCAACTGTCTATATCAAAATTCAACTTTGATTATTAATTTAAAAACACATGAAAGAATTGGGAACTGTTGCTACCGTTTTGTGGAGGAGCTACCAGATGTAGACATACTAGACATATTTATGCTAACAGCGTGTCCAACGTAAATTTGCCAGGCATTTAGGTATATAAAAAGTATTACGGATACTACCCCACATTATTTCCGTCGTCATTTGTTTTAGGAATGGTAGGTATAGAATCACTAGAATTAAGACGTAAACAAACATTTGCCATTCATTACTGTCTACTCCTCAGAAATCATATTGATAACCTATCCGTGCTCGAGCGCATAGCCATCCTCATCCCTAACAACTATACAGCTGCAGTGGGGCGCCGAGTGCGCCGCCCTAGAGACCTCCTTACTATTCCATATCACATCCGCACCCATCAAACTTCCCACGCACCCACCCATAGAGCTATAGAACTAATTAATAACTTTTTAGCTATGATTCAAAATGCCGATATTATTTCTGATAGATGGACACAACTTAGACGAAAAATTAACCATTACCTTAATACCTACTACTGTACCCTATAATTTTTTCTATTTATTATTTTGACATAAAATGTTATAACTACTAGATAATTCTAGCTTATAGATAATACCACATGTAATGTCTTGGCGTAAGCTGTTTTTTACATGGTTGTTGATAATAAAAAATAAAGAATTTAAAAAGGCTAACTCAAGATTCGACAGAAAACAACAAAGTTTTTAGAATTATTTATTTACACATATACCTTCTAGGAGATACCTTAGTTCTCACTGTACCAGCTGGACATTTCGCGGCAGACCCTCGGTTATTATCCCCTGCGGTATTCGTGGCTGAATACAAATGTGATGAAAATACCACGTTGCTTATAAAGAGAAGTGTCTCATCCGCCATGTTCGGTGAACGAGGTGTACTTAGCGTGCCAAGCGAGCCAGAGGTAATAGTATTGCGAGGCATAGTCGGAAAATGAGATGTGCCAGGCGTGCTTGACGTACCAAGGGTAGATGTACTATATACACGAGGTGTAACAGTTGTAAAGTGAGATATGCCAGATGTGGTAGATACTTCAAAAATGCCATACACGAGGGATGATGTAGACTTGGATCTGATAGACTTGATGTAGATTTCAGAGGTGCTAGGAGAGTTGAGTGAGATTGGAGTGACAGGCAAACTTAGCGTACTAGACTGGCTTGATGAGTTCGGCGTACTGTTCTTTGATGTATTTGGCTTGATAGTTGTCTCTGAGTTTGAATAAAGCCTGTCGGATGACCTTGGCGTGTCTGATGTTCTAAAAGACATTGCAGCTACATCCTGGTTTAGGTTCTCTAAGCTTCTTGGTACTTGTAAAAGGTCAAAGCTCGCGGGAACGTCAGCGCAGGCCATTGTTGTAAGTAACACCAACATGATGATAGCATTTTTCTTCGGTAGCATTTCCGGTCTGAAACAATTATCATTGATAACTTTAAACAAATACTGTGATATAATTTTGAACTTGACTTGATAACTGTATTTTTAGTACAGATGGTGTATTTTTTAGGCTCTAGTGCGAGAAGTTTGTCATTTTACGTCAGGTTTGAAACTTCGGAGGGCCATCTGTACTAAAAAACGTCGTACGAGACATGTGCAAAAACGAAATTCGTAACTCGTGTCGATTTAAAACACTCCCTATCGGACCAGTCGTTTTGACAGGTGCTACAATTGTAAATTTACTGTTTTTCCAATCGGGGATGTCAATAGGGTGCAGTCACCGCTTATCGTCGGAACGGCCGTGCGTTTGTTTGCCACCAAATAAATATAATGCAGGAACTTTATTAAATCAGTAGTAAATGACTATTTGCGAAGCAAAATTACAATTGGGACAAAAACATGACAATTGTAGCGAAATTCCGACATAAACCGAACTTCATGTCAAGATTTAATGAAAATTGTACGAATTGTCACGGGTTTCGGACATAAAAAGCAGTTTAGTAACGATAGTGACGTTTTTATTAATAATATTCTGTATTGGTGGCAAAAAAACACATGGACCATCGATAATAAGTGGTAGCCGTAGCATACGGAGGCCTGCGACGTCAGTAACAGTGATATTTTACAATTGTCACACTACGGGAATAGTTTTAATACTTTGCTTTGTTTCGTTTTATGTGATGTGAAAAAGTAAAAAAAAAATTAATGTATTTGTGAGTAGGTATCTACGCAAGAAATTACAAATTTAAGATTGTATGGATTTCTAATGGTCCAAATTTAATCGTTTTTATTTGACTTATTATTTATCTATTTAAGTTAATATTTCTAGCATATATTCACTTAATTGATTCACAAAATGAAAACTTAATTTTAATTTTAACCATACCTTTTTTGATATAGGAGTCCTATTCTTCGCTGCCGATCGAATACAAGTAAATATCATAAATGTTGCCGTTTTCCGCATCAAAGAGGAAGTATTTGTGTGTTGCAGGAAAAAAACCTCAAATCTCAAACCCACAGATCCGTAAACATATGAGGTTAAAGTTGCTTTTGGTAAAGCATTTTGTGGCGGTTACTACATTTTTAATTTGCAGATATTTATCAGTGCAATTGTCGCTTAATGAGCAATACTTGGTAAACACTACAAACCTAAATTATATAATCTATGAATGAAAATGATTCTAATTTTTCTCGACCAGAATGTGATGATAAATAATGAGCTTCATCAACAGATCACAATTTTTCTTATAAAATATGTATCTACTCCGTATATGCCCTTGCCCACCTAACGAAGACCAAAAGTTGCCTATCGGGGGAAATAACTCGTGTATAAGCGAATTTTGGTATAGTTGTAGGAAATGGTGTTTTAAACCACATACTAAAAGTGCTGGTGGTTAGGGGTGGAGCTAAAGGGGGGAGAGGGGTGTAAAGCTCCTTATTTTTAATTTTTCGTAAATAACTCGTAAACCGTGGCTTATAGCAATAAACGTTCTAGTACATAAGTAATCTACATAAGATTATCTACAAAAAAGACATACGCAATTATGCATGTTTGCTCTGGGATCAATGTGTCATGAGATAAGAAAGCAAAAAGATGGACACTAAAGAAATAAACACATTTGTTTAAGTAGGTATGGCACATACAGAATGCTCGCGAGCATTCCAAAAGATTTTAATGCTCAATTCCTGACCGTATTTAGAGTCTTTAATGTTGCATAAAATTTCCTGGATTCGGCTTGGTTTCAGAGATAATCAACCTTTTTTGAAATAAGTTTTTCGACGTAACTCGTCATAAAACTTCTTTTTGATTACAATGTGTTTTAATATTACCACACCTTTTGCCTGGCAATCAAAAAATGGGATAAACTTGACGAAATCACCTGTCTCTAAATAAAATATTAAAATAAATAATTTTAACAAATTGTTGTTATGATAAAAAATACTGAAAATGTTAAAAAGTATGCAAAATGTCTAAAAAAAGCCTAAAAATTATTATGAGACCTAATGTCAAATACCACCAAAAAAAGAATTATTGTCTCTTTTGTTTTAAAAAATAATTTTTATATATATATAGTACCGAAGCACAAATTGTTGTACCTTAAGCTAAGTTTACACTTGCAAGTTATTATTGCAAATTTTGAGACGCAACTATGAGTAAGAGTGAGTGGCAAATATCTGTTTTTTTTTTGTTTTTATGTTCCGAAACTAGCAGCATTAACTTCCAAGTGTAAACTCAGCGGAAAATCAAAGGAATATGACATAATTATATTGACTTTTTGGTATTAAATACAAGTATTAGAATAACTGTATTATCGTTATGTTGATTGGTTTATGTAGTTATAGAAATCCGTTTTGTTTAATTATAAATTACTGCAAAATTTATTGTAACATATAAGTAACAACTAAATAGTTAACTACGTCTATTAGCTATGAACATTGTTTTATCTTACAGGAAATTGCATTCGCCTCAAGGAAAAATACTCATTTTTATTAAGAATCGATAACCATATAACAATTCAATTATAAGGACCATGCGTCAAAATGGACCCAGAACCAACAGACATGAGAGTTCGGCTATTAAATAGGTCTTTTAATCTACTTCATTTAATTATATGGGCATAAAGTCGAATTCCATTGCAGAACCGAGATATTCATATTTTACTTCGGATTAAATAGGTGCATATGGTATCAATGAGTACAGTTCTAAAATGAAGTAACTTTTTGCTTTACCCAGATTTATTTTATAGGTACCTTATGACATAATGACAAAGTCAAAACTGAAGTGACGTTTGTTTGCTTTTATGACATTTTAGAAGTATCATTTATAATACTGTGTGCAATATTTTCAAGTGTTATGCTTGTAATTTGTAATGTATCATTGATACTTAAATATCTATGTCACCTGCCGATTAATAATAATCCAAAAATATGGCATTAGAAGGACACCGTTGTATATTATGTCCTCGTTCGGTTTTGTGACAGCGTCGACATATTTTAGAAGACATATTACCAGAAGCACAACCACGTATTGCAGAATATTATATTTATAATTGTTATTCCAGTTTGCCGATAGCGCAACAGCAGCGCGTGTGGCGCACGGGCGCGCTGTACTGTGCGCGCACGGCGGCCCTGGTGCACCATTTCCATTATATGGTACTTGGGGTTAGGCAGGCATATGCCATTTAATCATCCTGCAGGTCATTTGAATGACTTCGTCATTGATGTATAATAAGATAAGATTAACGTGCTGTAAATACTGAATATATTAATAAATAAAATAATCACCCGGACAAAATTTTTTACACATTTCTGTATTTCTCAAACGCTCGGTTCTGTTATGTCATTATAACTTTTTTCGCTACTTAAAGGTTGTCTGAAAGAGATCGCTTTTTAGCGATAAGACCGCCTGTTATCTCTCTCCAGTTTAAGTACTTATTATTTTGTATCGCTTTTATATTATTATCCTATTGATCGGTAGTCAAACACTAAGAGAAACCCATTTTTGTAGATCTTATAACCACTGACTAAAATATGAATATCTCGGTTCTGCAATGTAATACAACTTGGTGCCCATAGAACAAAATGAAGTATATTTATAGACGTATTTAATGACCTAACTCTCAGCTCTGTTGGTTCTGGGTCCAAGCTCCATACTAAGTTGCCCATGGTCCTTTAATAAACACTTATCCTTTAATCTGCTCTAAAATAATTATACTAAGGTACTCATAATATTATTACTTTTTACTAAAAATTACTAAGGTAAGTATGTGTAAAAATAAATAAACAAGATGGCTGCCTCGCACGAAAAAGGTAGAACTGCCGTAATTCTTGGGGTGAAGTAGTCGAGCGGATCCCATGATTCTCAGCGAGCATTGGCAAACTAGCGGGAAAATGTAACAATATAAAGTACTGCATAAATAATTTTATATATTTATAAAAACAAAAAATGAATCCTCATAAGGTTGGTTTACACCAAACGAGCGAATGCACATTCTATCCCCACTGTACGAAATTCGTTCGTTACACAAAACGTAATTCGACGAAATACGTTGATTTCATAGAGTCGGGGATAGAAAGACCATTCGCTCGTTTGATTTAAATCCACCTTGAGCAGACTATTGTCATAGCGTTAAAGTGTGCAATTTATATATTTGTCAGCCTCCTTAGCCTAGTTGGTAGTGACCCTGCCTACGAAGCTGCAGGTTTCGGGTTCGAATCCCGGCGAGGCCATTATTTGTGTATTTATTTATCACAAATATTTGTTCCTATAGATACAATTAGAGCAAAACCAGATGTGGAGTCGATCGTCATTAAATATCAAATCTTGCTCATACTGATCCCCATTAATAAGTTCACGTTTCTATGTATCTAGAAGAGTAACAAACGATTCAAATAAAAGTAAAAACATTAATTTTAACATTCTACGATTTCACATTAATTCTTTTTTTTTGGTAGACAACTGAGCTCTCAGCCCACCTGATGGAAAGCAGGAACTGAGGCCCATGGACATAGTGATCAAAAAATCACCTATGCGCTACCAACCCTGATGACTTAGATGGGCCGTAATTACACCGGCTATCTTACCCCCAAACCGGAACACAGTACTATTTAGCGGCAGGTTAACGGGTAAGACGGTGGTAGCTATCCGGGCGAACCCTGCACGAGGTCCTACCACCAGCAAATAACACAACAATTTCATATAACACTTCATAGTAAGTGATTTGATTTTCCAGTAACCAAGCCTATTGTTAAAAATGTATCTTAATAATTCTGTGGGCTGCTGATAGGGACAGGGTGTTCATTGTTCATAATGCAAAAAAGAGCCGTGAGGTTATTGGCTGGGGTGCCGGCATTCACACCAACGAGAGAACATTTTGTGCGGCTTAAAATATTAACAGTCCCGTGTATGTTTATCCTTGAAGTAGCCAAGTTTATGTGGAAGCACTTGGACGAGTTTAAAATGCGTCGTCCTGATCAGAGGAGAACTGCCAATGATGTAATACCGGTTCCTGCCAGATTGGCGAAATCATCAAATTCTTTGCGAGTAGTGGGTGTCAAAATTTATAATAAACTGAGTTCGGAGGTTAAACGGGTGCCTTCCTACGAGCAATATGTCAATCTCGTTAAGACGTTTTTATTAAAGAAAGCATACTACAGTGTTAAGGAATTTTATAACGATCATTGACATGTCTAGGTTATTATTATTGTTTATTATTATCCTTTAATGAATGTGAATAATGTATAGGTATTTTATGTGATGTTTTTGTTTTGGAAATGTTTTATTTTTTATTTATTCTTTTGACATGTCTAGATTAAGGTTATTATTATGATTTGTTTCCCTTTTTAATGTGTAATTTTGTTTCGACTTGTGTTTTTGTACATTAAAGAATTTGAATCTTGAATCTTGAATCTTGTAATGTTAACAGCGACTCCATACATGGCGGCAGCGTGATGCTATGGGAACTCCGATGATGACATTGAATTAATTTATATCATTATTCGGTTTTCCTACTTGTTTGTTATGCAGATAGTAGGTATGCATTTGGTTGCAATTGTTGTTAAGTGGGGTTCGTTAGGGAAAAACAGTTTATTAGTATAAACATTTGATATTATACAGTGTGTAAATCTAATACGGGCGATCAATTAAACCAGGCATGTGATTTGTTAGTGTAATCGTAGATTACAATGTTTTTAGGGTTCCGTAGCCAAAATGGCAAAAACGGAACCCTTATAGATTCGGCATGTCCGTCTGTCCGTCTGTCCGTCTGTCACAGCCGATTTACTCGGAAACTATAAATGCTACAGTAACGAAATTTGGTAAGGATATGTGTTGTATAAACCGCTACAGAATGATGATACTAAATTGTAAAAAAAACCATTGCGGTGGGGGCCCTCCATACATGTAACTGAGGGATATAATTTTTTTTTAGTTGTATATAAGCGTGTGTGGTATTAATGGAAAGGTCTTTGAAAATGATATCAAGGTTTATAAATCTTATTTTTGTTTAAGCAAATCGTTTTCGAGATATCAGCTCTCAAAGTCTGAAAAATGTGTCCCCCCCCTCTATTTTTTAAACTACGCGATATAAAATTCAAAAAAATATATATTTTATGCACATCAATAAACTCTATCAACGATTTTTAGTTTGATTAAATTATCTCCTATAGTTTTTGAGGTAGGTTGATTTAACTGTATTTTTTTAATAATAAATTGATAATGGTACGGAACCCTTCGCGCGCGAGTCCGACTCGCACTTGGCCGGTTTTTTTAAAGTTACTCTGAATTAGGACCCCACAGAATTTTTTTAAAGATTATCGGAGCAGCAATGTAGGTACGAACAGTTGATATGACAGTGAATGTCATCTGCTTTTGAAATTAGCTGTCAACGAGTAATTAACTCGCATATGTTACTCTACATTGCGCGCCGTATTATTTTATATGGGGAATTTAGTTACTCTAATTTTAAGTAAAAGGTATTTGAATGTACTTACGAATTATGTCGTAAGCTAACAACCGTTAAGAGCTTCGCCCGTATTAGACTTACACCCTGTATACTAGCTAGGCGGGGACGAGGCAGGCCCAGGCGGAGATGGCGGGACGACCTGGACGCCTTCGCCAACAATTGGCCAGACTTGGTACAGAACCGGGAGCTGTGGAGATCTGAGGGAGAGGCCTTTGTCCTGCAGTCGGACACCAGAACAGGCAAGAAAAAAAAACTGATTAAATCCTAAGGGAATGAATTGTTTAGTCAAGGGCAAAAAAATCTGTACACTTTTTTACTTATGTCTCGAGCATAAGGTTTAAAATAGTACATATATTTATGCCCCTGACTGTTCAATACACTACATTGTATTATTTAAAATTACAAACGTATAGTTGGGCATTTTCGCGAGAAGAGATACAAAAACTTATTTTTCTGAAACAGGTAAATTATATGTTTTTCCTGCTCAGAATCACGAGCTCTTTCGATCCTACTAGAAGAAAAAAAGTGTCCCAACTTTTTGTTTCCATTACGTAACCGTTTTTCAAACACTTTGTATAGCGGTTACAAAGTGGAGAGCATGTAAAATGTATGAAAAATGTGGGACCATTTTTTTCTTGTACTTTTTTTCTCATAGATTGAAAGAACTCGTTATTCTGAGTAGGAAAAACATTAAATTTACCTACCTTAAAAAAATATTTTTTTTGCATCTCTTCTCGCGAAAATGCCCAGTTACAGTCACCATTAGTTACTATCAAGGCGACCAAACTAGGTCCTTACAAACATCTAAGGTGGATGTAGACCTAGCGAGCGAATGCTCATTCTATCCCCCACTCTACGAAATTCGTTTGCTACATAAAGAGTAATTCGTCGAAATTCGTTGATTTCCTAGAGTGATAGAATGAGCATTCGCTTGCTTGGTCTAAATCCACCTTCAAATTCAAATTCAAATCTTTATTGCGTAATCATGTTGTTATTTGTTCCGTGGTCGTGGTTGTTTATGTGTTTAAGTATTTGTATGTATCTATCTATTATATCACAAGCCTTAATTGAGCTTACCGTGGGACTAGGTTGATTTGTGTAGATGTCCCAAAAATATTTATTATTAATTTATTTATTTATACCGATATATTTAATTGCTCATTTGTATCATATCCATTAGTAATATTGTGTAGTATTTCCTCTTTTATGATATTTACATTTTAAAAAATCCGATATTATTGGCTCTCAGGCAATTAAATTGTAACTTAGCTGTCGAATTTGAAAAACATATTCCTGATTCGAATTCAAAATCACCGTTTATTTTGGGAAACTAGTCAATTTTTCAATTTCATTTTCATGCATATCCTGTGCATATTATGCACGAACATTAAATATGCATTGTTAATACCCTCTCGTCGTAAGTGGAGCCGGACAAATGCAATTTCGAAGTTAGGGCACTTAGGCCGGGGTCTCACTGCCATGCCGATGCAATTCCGAAGTTAGGGTAGAGTGCTGCAGTTAGGCTGGTGTCCCACTGTCTACGCCCACTGCGCTTTCATAATGGCAATGTAACGTAAAACGAAATTAATAAATAGGGATGATGACTGTAGTTAAAATAAATTATTTAACATTATGCACGACATAATACACGAAGAAATTATTACTAAGGATGTAGATTGCAGTAATTTTTGTACAGAACTTCTATTTAATAAATTGAAAAGAACTTAAAAGAGAAGGTCATTTGGCAGTAGTGGCAAACGTGACGTCACTTTTGAGTATTTCATATAAAATTCCATAGTGGTGATCATTTTGACAGTTCGAAAAAAGAAGCTGATTTGACTTGCCAGTCATCATGCCTATTTCATGAACAACGCTGCATCTTTAAAGTGCATGCTAACCCCCCCCCCCCCCCTCTACGAAATTCGATCGTTACACGAAACGTAATCGTTGATTTCGTAGAGTGGGGGATAGAACAGCGAATGCTCTTTTGGTCTGCATGCACCTTTAGACAATATCTTGTTTCTTGTTTGAATTCTAACCATGAAGCACTAGAATTCCAATTGCAAGCGAGTACTTTTTTGGAATACAACGTTGTTCATGATAAGCGTCGTTCGTGGCTTTTCTCGCGTCAATAAAATGTAGAATCTCTAGAACCAGACAGAAACAAAAACACGACACAGAAAAACCGGCCAAGTGCGAGTCGGCCTCCCGCGCGAAGGGTTCCGTACCATTATCATTAAAAAATACAGTTAAATCAACCTATCTCCAAAAACTATAAAAAATAATTTAATCAAACCAAAAATCGTTGATAGAGTTTATTAATATGCATAACATTTTTTTTAGAATTGTATACCACGTACCACGTAGTTTAAAAAATAGAGGGGGGACACATTTTTCAGACTTTGACAGCTGATATCTCGAAAACGGCTTGCTTAAATAAAAATGTGATGTATAAACTTTATATCATTTTCAAAGACCTTTCTATTGATACCTCACACGCTTATATACATCTAAAAAAAAAATCTATGGGTTCCGTTTTTACCATTTTGGTTACGGAACCCTAATAAAAAAAACCACCAATTTTCGAAAACTGAATGTGTTGCTACATAATTCTAAATTAAGGTAAACGATGGATATCCGTTATATTTGCGGTCAATTTTGGCACCCGAAGTCTATTGTGAACTTAAAAATTTCGATGCAATTATCTCTTTCTCTCCAATTTACATTTTAATTTGAGTGACAGAGACTTCGATGGACCCGGTAGCCCTCCAGGTCTGAGTCGCTTCGTGCTCCTAATGGACCATCGGCGTCGTCACAACGAACTAAATATCTTTATAGTGAACTATTTTAGTAATGGCCGAGTTCGAGCCACAGTGGGAAGATTTAAAACAGTATGACTAGACTCGGCTTAGATGACAAGTTTTGAAAAGGTATTGGCATACCTACTCGTATTTAAAATATTTAAACCCGGTTACCAACATAATGTAAATCGTTTATTGTTCGACATGTTTTGACCAAGGACCGGAACCGGTATTTTACAAAAACCTCGAAATAGCCCAATATTTTAAAATGTTTTATACTCTTTATGTACTGCTCAATATTTTTAAATCACCGTCACCGTAGAACGAAAAAGAACCGTTCTTTTTGTATGGAGAAAATAACAGTTGTCGCCGAGACTTTTATGGGATAGATATTTTTTGTATGATTTGTACTCAGAATCTTGGGCTCAGTATTTTTTTTTCATTCAGTTACCATTTTTTCATACATTTTGTATTTAAAAAATGTAAAGATTGATAAATATATGGATATTTCGGGACATTTTTTTCTAGTAGGCTCCGATTAGCTTGTGATTCTGAGTAAAACTCACACGATAAATATATATTAAGAAATGTAGTAACATACATACACAAAGAAACAAATCCGATCGTATTACGAATAACCTTTTTTGAAATCAGTTTAAAAACAAGCGAATATCTAGTACATCTTATACTCGATAGAAAGTTTACTAACCTAGATGACGGATACTGTAAAACCTCTGTGCACTGCATACGACGATCCACGAGCGCTCGCAGCAATTCGATTTGAGCTGACCTCTCCCGGGGCAGCGGAATGAAACTTTTGTAGCATTACCCACTCCGGACCCTGTCGCTGTATGTGTCACGTGACAACTACACTCACACTGAATCTAGCGCTTAGTGTTACTATGACAAGACCTGAGTATGTTTGCCTAATGATAAAATGGCGTTTTTTTCCTCATATTATATTTAAAATGTGGTTTTTAATTCACATAAAGAAACAAACTACAATTACTTACAAAATAACATTTTAAAAATATAACTTTACTAAAATTAAAATGGTTGCATCTAGCCTATAAAAAACCGGCCAAGTGCTAGTCGAACTCGCACGTGAAGGGTTCCGTATACTATTGTCAATTTATCTAAAACAATCTCTCTCCAAAAATGTATATAAGAGATAATTTAATCAAACCAATTATCGTTGAAAGAATTTATTAATATTTAGTCGGATAAGAATTAAGAATAAACTTGTTTTATTTAGGAGGGTGTGATTCAATAAAGGGTATAGTTAACGCCTTAACCTTAAGCTTAAACTTAGCGAACCCAGCGGCAGTTAAGCCCATGTAGCTTCATCATCATATCAGCCAAAAGACGTCCACTGCTGAACATAGGCCTCCCCCAAAGACTGCCACAATAATCGGTCCTGCGTCACCCGCATCCAGCGGACTCCTGCGGCCTTCACCAGGTCATCAGTCCATGTAGCTTTGCTTGCTGGAATGGATAACTTTAAAACACTGGGACCTTTTGCGAATAACTAGAGGCAGCCAGAGGAGTCTTCCATTTGATTTTTTGCTCCTGTTACTGGCCACACCCTGTATAAGGTCCTAATTTATTAGATGCAGATATTTTTACAGCTGATAGTACTCGGTCTCTGGAGTATATTAAACCGTGAAACATTATAGCTTTTACGATGTTTTTTTGGAGAAAACGGAAAAACAAATTTGCTACGTAAAAACACCCTGTTTATGTGATTATTAAATGAAAACTCATTGGACAGATTCTAGTACCTCTTTTACGTACCACTTAACTGGAACTGGCCACTTCACGTCGATAAATTAAATACTTGAATGTCAATGTCACGTTATTTTCCAATGCCCCCAAGTAAAAATAAAAACTAACGTAACTATGTCTTATTCACATTTTAAGATAGTCTTTTAGCCTATGAGTGAACGAGACGAAACTTTACGATTAGTTCCGCCGATTCATAGGTGGTCGACAACTCGGTTGTCAAAATTGATGTCTTTTCTAAAAACTCTAAACACTGATGTCTTTTAACCCGACTAAATTAAATGAACTATTATTAACTCAAAGTATATCCATAGACAGCAACAACCATTCGTAGTCGTGTAATAGTATTTTGAATGTTTCGCAGCTCATCTCGCATATTTTAAAATATTTTGTGGTGAAATACGAGAATAAATTTAAAAGTGAAACACGTGGTGGATAACATATATTTCAAGGTGTCCTATAGAACAATGTCCTGCGTAATTATACATTGCAAATCCCATTCAGAGCGTAAGGAAAATGCGGAAGAAGGAATTTCCTTTCATCTGTGATTATTGCAAGTTATTGATGATATTATTAGATAAATCTAGCCCAGACTTATTAAGCCGATATAGAAGTGTAAGTTAGTTATTGATAAATTCAAATATCTATCGTTAATTACATAAATATAAACAATTTTCTTAATATCATGCAAGGTTATGTTATGTCGCATAGAGATGTGCAAATTTTTATCGATGTCCTCGAAACAAAACAATATTTTAAAATATACTATTAAATTTCAAATTTAGTTTAATTTGTTAGATATATCTGACAAACGCCATTCTTGTTTTAAGATTTCCGGAGAATGAAAAAAGTTAGAAATATTTGGATTTCATGTGTAAATAAGCCAAATTGGACCTGGAAAAGTTATAATGGCATATGTTCCAAGCACGTCTCATCCTAATATTTTATACCGGATGTTAGTACCTACATAGTAGTAAATAGAGACGGCTGAAAGATTGAGCTTTGCCGACTATAGATTTGCAGGACATAGACACATTGGTAGTAATCTTTTTTTGTCATTGCGTTACCTAGCCAAATTGTATCATTCATCTACTGTTTTACCTATATAGCATACTGTAGCTGTAGGTATGCAATGCCTTTTATGTAAGTACCTCACATCATCGTCTTATCTCAGTCCACTGCTGTACATAGGCCTCTCCTATTAACTATGCGTATGGACGCATTAGAAGGTAAAGCTTGTTTTGGTAAGGATTATCCTTTTATTAACTTCCGATTGTACGGGTATAATAAAGAATTAGTACATTATGATACGAGTGTGATATCGAACGAAAAATCAAAACAATCCAAATGTTCGATACTTCTTGTGGTACTCCCAAGTTGGCGTCAGAAAATGTTATGTAACATATTTATCTCTTTGATATTCATATTATTTTGTATTATATTACTTGTTACACCTTATTTTATAACAGAAATAACATCCAATGTGGGAGCACCATAAATTGCTGAAATTTATTAAATTCGTTTCGGTTTTATACTAACTAATACATTCATAAATTTACGATTAATTCTGTGCATGACGTGAAGAACTTGATAACTCGAGATATTTTGCTAAAGGAAAAGGAATTAAATTTATGACAAATAAAGTTTAAATTTTGTCTACCTACTTATCATCTCGAGTTATCAAGTTCTTCACGCCATGCACCGAAAATATCGGTACAGAAATCGACACAGGTACACCACTAGAACATCATGAAAGTGCGGACAACCTACACTGGTGCTTATATACAGTCATCTCTTTCTGCCACACAGTTTAATCCGTAAAGATGTTAAGGGTAGATATACATTTTCAGTTGCTATTTTTGCCTGGTATCTATTCTATTCGTTAATCTGAGTTATTTTCCGTGTGATTGTGTCGTTTGATGACATGACAGACAGTGTTATTGTGACATGTGATAATGCACATGATGATTTTTTTTAGACGAAATTATAATTAATTATTTTGTTAGGAAAAAATATATTTATTAAATATATATTTTGTTAGGACCTTTTAAGGTCCTAATTTATTAATTGCAGATATTTCAACACATGATACTTTACATTAAAATAATTATCTTGAAATATAAATTCAGAAATCTTTTCATGTAATTTTTTTGATTTCATTTTCCTAACAAAAAAATTAATTATAATTTCGTCTAAAAAAAATCATCATGTGTGCATTATCACATGTCACAATAACACTGTCTGTCATGTCATCAAACGACACAATCCAACGGAAAATAACATGACATTGACAATCAAGTATTTAATTTATCGACGAGAAGTGGCCAGTTCCAGTTAAGTGGTACGTAAAAGAGGTACTAGAATCTGTTCAATGAGTTTTCATTTAATAATCACATAAACAGGGTGTTTTTACGTAGGAAATTTGTTTTTCCGTTTTCTCCAAAAAAACATCGTAAAAGCTATAATGTTTCACGGTTTAATATACTCCACAGACCGAGTACTATCAACTGTAAAAATATCTGCATCTAATAAATTAGGACCTTATATATGTAAACAGTTATGTATACTATTATAAAAAAACTGACAGTTTTTAGACCATATTACATCGACATAAAGTACACTAAATGTCAGTTGTGTTGCTTTACGAGTAAGTACAAAGTTGGATAGTTTTCCTCCGCCGCCGCTAGTATCAAGTAATTGTTATTTTATAGTCTCAAAGGGAAATTTTATAGCAATTACTTCATTTGCAAACTTTATAGTGCAATGTATTTAGTGTTCAAGTTTAGTTGCGGGATGGAAAAAGTTAAATGTTTGAAAAACTTTTCCCTGGGCAGTATTTTAGTTCTTTGGGAAATGTTTAATAATATCCAGCTTCCGTAGCCTAGTTGGTAGTGACCCTGCCTACGAAACTGGAGGTTCCGGGTTCGAATCCCGGCGAGGGCATTATTTGTGTAAATTTATCACAAATATTTATTCCTTGGTAATGGCTGTGTATGTATTTAAGTATCTATGTGTATCTATCTATTATAATATCGTCGCCTGGTACCCACGTCACAAGTTTTAATTGAGCTTACTATGGGACTAGGTCGATTTTTGTAAGATATCCTTGAAGATATTAGATATTTATTTATTTAAAATTGTTTCGTTACCAACTAGTTTTGCTTGCTAAAAGTAAGTACCTAGATGAATCATGCAGTAAGTAAATAATAATAAAGGTGAAGGTGCATTTAGACCAAATGAGCATTCGCTCATTCTATCCCCCACTCTACGAAATTCGTTCGTTACACAAAACGTGATTCGTCGAAATTCGTTGATTTCGTAGAGTGGGGGATAGAATGAGCGAATGCTCGTTTGGTCTAAATCCAAGTGGTGGCTCGTTTGGTCCAACTTATGGTGGTAAGTGGTCTTGTTTTTGATATCAGAGGCTAATCCCATTATTGACAAGTCTCCTACTTACTAAGTATCTATGTCGTTACAAAGCTGATTGCAATTAAGGTTTTTTATTTTCACGCTAATTGGGTGACCCTAAAAGTGAAAATGCCCAAATTTTTGGTCTGAAAACTACAACCCCAGCCATCCTCTGGGGCCGCAGGATAGAAATCATCATCACCATCAGCTTATAATAGTCCACTGCTGGACGTAGGCCTCTCCCATTAACTATGCGTATAGACGCATTAGGAGGTAAATGCCCATAGTCGCCACACTGGGCAAGCGGATTGGCGATCGCAGTAATGTGGCCACTATGACGACGCTGCTGCCCATCATCAATCTTTTATAAAATAATGGTCAGTGACACTTCAATCCCTTAGTCGACTTTTACGACACCCGCAGGAGGAGTTGGGGTGATGACAAATATATTCTTACTGCCGGCACCAATGGCCTAGGATAGAAATAATAATATATATTTAAATAGCCCTGTTTATACACACACCTCGAGTCAAGGGCGATCCCGTACAAGCACTTATCGCTCGTTATCTTTTCCCGGTTACCTTATGATGGCCGAGTGTTGCCAAATGTCAGGATTTTTATCGAAATATCTGGAATATTTAGGTATCTAACCAGTGTTTCATGAGTCGCTAATAACTTCGCACACACTGTACTATGTATGTATACGTACATTTTACAGGTTACAAAAACAATAAATAATTAAAAAGCAATTCAGCAATAATTTCGTCGGTTGACAACCAAAGCTCACTAAGTAACAAACACCTTCTTGAAATAGAGATCGTATCTAGGTTCTGATTCAATGCTAACATAAGAGGTTGCTAAGAGTAGTGACAGTTTTTATAGTGAGTTTTGCTTGTCAGCCGACGATTTGTAACAACATGTATTATTTACTGTACTGCACCACAGATTAAATAACGTTTATTATGTCATAAATAAATAAATATATCTTGGGACATCTTACACAAATCGACTTAGTCCCACGGTAAGTTCAATTAAGGCTTGTGATGTGGGTACCAAGCGGCGATATATATAATAGATAGATACATATAGATACTTAAATACATAGACAGCTATGACCAAGGAAAAATTATTTGTGATAAATAAATAGGTACACAAATATTGCCCTCGCCGGGATTCGAACCCGGAACCTCCAGCTTCGTAGGCATGGTCACTATCAACTAGGCTACGGAGACTGACAAACCTCCAATCCTACCAAAAGTACTAGCCAAATAGCCCGCCCCGTGTCATCCCTGGTTCAGAATTGTCCATCACGCTCGTGGCATTGCCACGCTAAATCGCGATTGACTATTTTTGCACCAGGATTGTCCCGGACCGAAGGTTGACCCGATGTATGTAGATGTATAAGTTATGAACAGCTTTTAGTATAGAACTAACACAGAAATCGTGACTCACGAAACACGTGTATAGCTGTCGCCGTTTAGAACCCACAACACAATCCTTAATCGAGTTGACCTTGGGGTACCTTCCTAGGTACGCTTGTGAGAATCTCCCCTGGTCCCTACAAGGCCCTAAGGGACCTAAAGGCTCCTATTTCACCACGGTGACAAGTGCGACAATTATAATTATTATAAATTTTATTTACTGTTCCTCCAATAGCAGGCGTCTGCCGTACCGTTTAACATCGGACAGGCCATGTGTTTGTTTGCCACTGACGTAAAATGTATTGCAAGAACTGTAATAAATTAGCAGAAAATAGCTACTTTCTTGTGATGTAAAATTAGAAATGTCTCAAGAAACTCGACAATTGTAGCAAAATTCTGGCATAAGCCGAATTTCATGTCAGTATGGGGTTCTTCAAAAGAGGAGTGTACAAGTTATTATTGGGTCGGCAACGCGCATGTGACACCCCTGGGGTTGCAGGCGCCCATATGCTACAGTGACTGCTTTCCATCAGGCGGGCCGTATGCTTGTTTGCCACCGACGTGGTATAAAAAACAAAAAAAAATGAATTAATGAAAATTCTTCTAAACCTTGCGACAATTGTAACGACCTTCGGGAAGTAAAAATATGTTTATTACAGATTTAATAAAGTTACTAGCAAACAGTTTATGATGGTGGCAAACAAGCACATGGAGCGTCCGATAGCAAGCGGTGGCCGTAGCCCACGGAGGCCTGTGACGTTAGTAATAGTGATGCAAGTATTTATTTTACAGTTGTCGCACCTTTCACCATGGTGATATAGGGGCCTGATATTATTTATTTATAGGGATAGGGGCTATGAGAAGCGTGTACCTGATCTGGCAACACAACCCGTCGCCAAGCACTCTCAACTCTCTTTTATTGAATTTCGGCAGAGTAAATAGAATTTGCAATATTACTCGATTAAACCTGGCTTATTGCTGTGAAGAGCGTTTTTATGAAGGGTTTTATTAGATTTCATTACGTTTTGCTTATGGGCGGAGGATAAAGTGCTTCTACCGACGTGTTCGTGTAATGTCGTAAACGAGGATCATTCGCTCGGTTATCCGACCGCAGGCTTAAGCTAAATTTACACGTGTGAGTTTTGAGATGGAACTATAAAGGTGTATTTAGACCAAACGCTCATTCTATCTCCCACTCTACGAAATCAACGAATTTCGACGAATCACGTTTTGTGTAACGAACGAATTTCGTAGAGTGGGGATCGAATGAGCATTCGCTCGTTCGGTCTTAATGCAGCTTAAAGTAAAAGTACCAGTGCGTACATGTTAACAGAGAATAATTATTTGAATCACGATATTTTTGTTCATATATAAATCTACATAAAGTATTGTCATGTGTTTTGGGAGAGAATTTTGTAAGTTTTGTTTAATAGTATTTATTTTATAGTGTGGCATATAAAAATTTCTCAAAATTGCACATTTTCTTTTCAACTCCATTGCACGAGTAAGTGTCAGGTGCTTTTGTTGGCAGTCCCAATAGAAGGCACCTCATTATAGATTTGAATATTAACACTCAGTCCTAATTAATTATCAGCCGTACTCTAAAATATGCAAATAATTTAGACAAATAAACATAACTCCTACAATCAAACCAACGTTTCCAAATTAGTAAAACGAAGCGAAACGCTTTAAGTGTATAATTACTCAGCTCATAGAACTTATTCACACTATCTCAGAACAAGCGTACTCCAGCTAATGCCTTCACAAAACCTTCCATACCTCACACATCTAAATTTTTTACATCCCAATATCGACCTTAAGCATAAAGTTTTACCAGGGACAATAAGTTCGTAAATCCTTTCCATGGTGAGAATAGATACGGCGTTGAGAAAGTGACCGTGTTTTAACGGTGGTTGGTAAATTGCTGCTCGCTAAAAGAGTCGGGATTCCGCACGTGTGGTGAACCACAGGAGGTTTGAAGCAGTATTTTATCTTGTAGTTAAAATCGTGGTTTTGGAGGGTGAAGCTTTTACAACCAGTTTTACGGGAATTTAAAGTAACTGTTAACTTAACTAACTTTAAGCTGTAGGTTTAAACTATGTATAGGCTTTTCGATGATTTATTCACGAAAATATATTTAAAAAATCCCCTGGAATCTTATTCTGATGCACAGTCGAAGACAGAGTTATAGGCTCTCCATTCTTGTACCTCTAATGTACTTTAGCTAAAAAAATATTAGTTTTATTAATTGATATCCATGAAAGCGATCATTTGTTTATTATAGACAATACAGAGATTCAGAGATCGACCTACAGAAAGTAGAAACACACTGTACGATTTTAGTTTGAATTTCTAATTTTTCTAATCTAAGGTTGTCTGATAAAGATCGCTCTGTAGCAAAAAGACCGCCTGTTTTAACCATTATCTTGTGTTTAGATTATATTTTTTTGTTATAGTCTTACCGATACAATAAATAAATTACTTACTTACTCAATGCTATTGAGCTATTGTCTAAGTCGAGACAAGGCACTGTCAATTACTTTTCTATGACATGACGTAGTGCGGTGAATCTCGCTTGAAAGGGCACAGAATTACATCAAATAATTACCTGCAGTTCCCTCACAGTTGAGTGGCTTCACACTGTCCGATACGATATCGGACACGACACGACGTAAATACGATAATATACGGTATAAGGTAGCGATGGAAATGTCAGAAAAAACAAATTTTATTTTCGCGAATTCATGAAACTTTAAATTTTTCCTTTTTTTTTGGGATTTCTAAGAAATAATCATTGTCGCCATCACTGATTTCAATTGAAGTTTTCTCGATGACTTCGCATCGCATTTTGAAAGTGAAAATCAGACCTAATAAACATAGGTTTAGAGTTAAAAATTAAGAAAGTGGAAACTTTCATTGAATTTTCGGAAAAAATCTGAAAAAAAACGAGCCAATTGGAAGAAAAACTGGATTTTCGACCGCCGAACTTCATAAATTTCAGGGATTTGTCTGCCACTCGATTAAAAGGTCATAGGAGTGACAGAGAAAATCCCCGAAACTTTCGGGTTTCGTAGTTTGTCGAAGGCGGTGGCTTATGAATCTTATGATGTTCCCGTTTTATCCATTTATCGTGATACGCGTTTCTTTCGCAGTAAAGTTGCATACTTGTTAGAACGTGACGGCAACGCCGACAAACGGTTAGACACGGAACCATCCTAAACCCACAGGTCCGGATGAGCTTCTTAAGGTGCGGTTAAACTAAAAGAGCATTCGCTGTTCTAATAAAAGAGCATTCGCTGTTCTAACCTCCCACTCTACGAAATTCGATCGGTACACAAAACGTGATTGGTTGATTTCTTAGAACGGGCGCTAGAACAGCGAATGCTCTTTTAGTTTAACCGCACCTTTAGCCTCCTTTCACCAATTTCTCAATAATCCGATCCGATATCCGATATCGTACCGGAGAGTGTAAAATCTGTCCAGTCTCACAGCTGCACGCTTCATAATAAATACGAGTACCTTTCGTTTCGAGAGAGCTCAACGACGAGTTTTGCATTTATGGCCTCGTATTTGCGGAAATAAAATTTAAATTTAGTAAAAAACTTGGCATTTCATTGCCATTAAAGTTTGAAAATGATAGGTTTAAGTGGAATTTCCTCCCGCGGACGATTCTGCTTTGAAACATGAAGCATAATTAAATGATTTGATGTCATTGCTTTTTACCACTCTCGGTCTAAGAATAAAGTGGAAGTACTAGTACCCGACGCTGTACCAATACTCGTCATCATAGCTTGAGTTGCCATCGATAAGATAAAATCAACTATTAGGGCATTTAATCGATGATAAATGTAGTATTGTACCTAGGAGAAATTTCAAAACTTGCATAGAGAATGTTCTTGGGAATCTAAATGTATCAAACCAAGACCGTACTATATACATGCCTTGAGTTATATTTACTGCCTTGTTTACTGATTTACGATTTTAAATAATTATTTATAACACATTTTTGACGTGTGGTGACGGCAGTAAGAATATATGTATTTGTCACCACCCCAACTCCTCCTGCGGGTGTCGTAAGAGTCGACTAAGGGATAAGTGTCACTGACCATTATTTGATAAAAGTTTGATGACGGGCAGCAGCGTCATCATAGTGGACACATTACTGCGATCGCCTATCCGCTTGCCCAGCGTGGCGACTAATGGCATTTACCTCCTAATGCGTCTATACGCATAGTTAATAGGAGAGGCCTACGTCCAACAGTGGACTATTATAGGCTGATGATGACACATTTTTATAAATTCTCATGAAAATTCTCGGAAATTTCCGAGTATATTCCCGCAATTTTGAGAATGTTCTGCAACTTGTAGATTGCTAGATAAATGTACATAATAAATGTGCCTTTAATGCATCATATCCCAATTTTGAAATAATTAGCTTGTATTTAAATTATTTATTATTATTATTATTAATCATTTATTCAGGTAAAACACAAATACAATTACATTTGGTAGTATACTGCCAAACTGCGTGACAGTTTGTTGGCAGCACATTAGCTCTTGATTTCTACAGATTTGTGTCTAAATAGTAATGACTAATTTCATGCTACTATAATTAAAGATCTATAATTACCTACCGCTAATATGTAGTCAGGATCAATGAGAATGTATTTACACATTTTCATTCATCCCCACTACAAGTTTCTAATAAAAAATGTACTGACATTTT